>JANHFO010004900.1:7142-20516 GCA_032468095.1 Pareas carinatus
CTACATTTTCTTTCTATTTTCTCTCATATCTTCCCTATTCCTACTTCCCAATTTTGTCTCTTTTTCCTCTTCCTCTTCCTCTTTTCTAATTTTCCAATATCTCTAGTTATCCTTTACTTCTCTTTTTCAGTCTATATTTAAATCTATCCCCAAATGTAATCATTTACATTCTTTCATTTTTATCTTTTCTATATTTTACCAATTTTACACTCTACTCCCTTTTCCTTAATTTCTATTTGTTGTTTACTCTAATGACAAAAACCATAATTTAATTTTTTTCTATATCAATATTAATATTTAATACTAAAAAGAGAGAGAGAAAAGCAAAAAAAGCAAAAAGGAGAAAAAAGAAAATGAAAAGAGAGAGAAATAGAAGCTACAAATAAAAATTTTTTTTTAATGTTATTACACAGTATTTACCCCAGACTCTTCCCTTTGTTAATTGCTATCTGGTCTCCTTTTATTTTTGCTCTTGGGGAGTTTTTATTCTGTTTTTCCATGTATTATTATTCTTAGCATTCTTAAACTACATCATTATATCTATATAAATCTTTTCCTCTTTCTAACATCTTAATCTGATCATATGTATTAATACATTTCAATAATTTTCTTCATTTATCAAATATCACCATTGAAACTTTTTTTTATCATTATACCCATGTCTTATACTGTCCATATTTTCAAAACCATGTCTTCCTATTAATTGTCTCTTTCTACTTCCTTCTACCCTATCCCTTTCTTTACAAATATATTTTTCACATACGCCTTTATTGTTTGTCGCTTTCCCTTTCCCCCCGTTTTCTTTCCAAGACATTCATTTTCTTTAACCTTCTCTTTCTTTCTCCCCAGTCTTCTTTCCCTTCTTTTTAACATTTCCCTTTGGATTTCCCATCTTCTAATTTACACCAACAAGTATTTCTTCCTATACTTTTGTGCTACTATTTCTCTCCATTCCTTGGAAGAGCATTTTTTCTTTCCTGCTTTCTTGGACTCCATCAATTTTTGTGTCTTTCTCTTCCTGGCTAATTTCCATCTTTTATCTAGATTTAACCTTGCTAGTTTTTTTTATCTTACATTGATTTCATCTATATTTCCCCCTGTCTTTTCCTTTCTCTATCTCTTTGCCTTATTACTCTTAACTCCTCTAATGTTATCAATAATTTCTCTATTTGTATTGTAAAGTTTTCTGTAAAGTTTTCTATCCAATCTTTTTGTACTGTCGCCATCTTGACTAATGAATTCCCCCCTTTTAATTTATTCTTCCACAATCTTCCATCACTGCATATTTCAAAACCAAATCAAATTAAATCCAATTCATTTTCAAATCTCATTCTCGCAAACCTTTGATTATTTATAATCTTTTACTTTTTTTGTTAATTTTCTAATGAATTAGTTCCAATATTCAAAGTCCAATCTTATTCTTTCTTGCTCCAGCACTTATTCAAGTTTTTCTGTTGGAGAAAAGAAACCAATTTTAAACCACGTCCCAAACTTTTTGAAAAATCTTTACAGACACAGGGCTTTCTTTTTTCATTAGGGAGAACCCACTTTAAACCAAGTTCCAAGAGTCATTTTCAGAATTGTCTATCAAATCTTTGATTTATGGCCGTTTTATATTCCCAGTCTGTTCCTACTATTTCTCCTCCCACTGTATAAATTTGCTGCTTTTTAAAGAGATCTTTACAGGCACAACACTTGCTTTCCCCCATGCTTTTTCTTACTCTCCACAGATTCTGTGTGGTAGTTCTTTATTCCTTTTAATTTTTTCTTCATCTATAGGTGGCATATATCAGTTTACACCCCAGCATTGTTCTTCGGGTGTTTTTCCTCCAGTTGCTTCTGTGAATGCTGTTAATCTCATTGTCCTGGCCTTTCCCTTAATGACTCCTCACACACTATTTTTCTGGTCGGAAGAAAGGGAAAAAATGGGCTTCTTTGGGCAGTTTGCTCTCTGCCCCAAGGTCCCCCATTGTGCCTCCTTCTTTGTGCACCTCTCCAGGGCAACACACGACACTTTAAGTGTCCCCAAACGGCAAAACCAAGTCTTTGGTGGCTGGAACGCCCGCCGCCTCATCTCCTTTGGGGAAGAACTGGGACTGGAAGTCCAAAATCTAGATTAACTACAGAGAGGAGTCACAAAGAGAAGGGACTGGTCCCATCAGGGCATATACATATACTGTTTTGGAAATGGTGGATGAGGAATGAGTTTTTCTCTTACTGTAGAGTGGCATTAATGGAAATTGTTATAGGGAAAGGATTGTTCCCAAACTATCCTGCAAATATGTCTGGGGAGAAAAGATGATATTTAAATTTGGCTGCAGAGAAAAACACATCATAAACACATTCTGATGAAGAACCAGCTCTGAGAAAAGATATAAGGAACTGAGACATGAAAAGAAGGCGGTGAGCAGATCATGTGTTACACCTGCAATACGTATCTAGCTCAGTAGTCTTTATGGAAGTAGTATCAAAGGTTTGTAGAAAGGATGAGTTCTTGGGGTAGCTGACAGAGATAGAGTCCCAAGAGAAATATATACTGCCAAATGAAAGCAGAGAGAAACACATCTATTATTTTTATTTCTGCTTTTCTAAGTATTTCTTGTGGATTGGCTTTGGGAAGAACACATACATGGCATTTCATTTAGGAGTAGATGAATTCTGCAGCTTCAGACTACTATACAATAGGCGTCTTTATTTTTATTTTCTATTGTTGACCTTTACTGTTAATAATTTATCCCTGCAAATTTAGGATTTCCTATTATAGTACTTCAGCAGCCACACTAATCTCTTTCTATGTCTGCTGCCAATGTCAAGCAGTCCATTTTTTATTTACTTTTATGAATACTCTCATTGTCTAGTATTAATGTGGATCAGTCTTGGTTCTATTTATGTCAGCATTTCATTTTTCATTCAACGATCTATCTCCTGTGTTATGGTTCTCCAGTGTTATGGAAACGTACAACTTCAAACATTCATTTTAGCTTTCAATACGGCAAAAAATATTAAATCAGTAACATAAAAATATTACTGAAAAAATAGAGGAGATATTCCCTTCAAAATGGTAAAATATGCCTTTTTAACAGCTTTTTCTAAATAATGCATATTTACATAAACTTCTATTTTTTATGCAGCAATTACTAACCTATGCCATTTTTGTGTGTAGTGTTCATAAAGTTCTATTTTCTTTCTCAGTCTCAAAAATATACATATTTTTGTATGCAAACTTTCCAAGTGAATTATATGCATCATCCAACTATATGCAGTTATTGTATCTTCTACCTCTTCCTTCTCGTCCCTTGAATCAAGAAATAGAATGTGATAGATTTCATTTTTGTGGGGGAAAAAATTGCTCACAAAAAATATCTGTAGTTTTAACATGGTACGTAAAGACTTTTCAGAATTTTTTTAGCAAAAAAAATAAAAAGCACATTATTTAGTAACCTGGAAAGAGTAACAAACAATCCCCGCCAAGTTTAAAAACAGGACTTTATTTATTTAAAGCTAATATATAACTTTGTTGTGGGTCCTTTTTTAAACCACACTTACAGAGATTGACTCAGATTCAAGAGCAGCTTGATCTTTCCCTTTCCTTTTTCTTTATAAGTCTACTTTGGGAGAGACAATGCTTGGAGAATTTATGAAAAAAGGCTGCCATCAACAGAAGGATTGAGTTGGAAATCCTCTGGTATGATAAGGCTTTTGCATTTGATATTTAAACCTGTTCTTGCTTTTAAAGGATGAGTCGAAAAGCTTTTATAAGGGAATGATTAAACCTAACTGTCTCAGACTTCTGATCAGGGATGAACTATTCTTTAAAATGCTGACCTGAACTGAATACAGAGTGAAGAATTTCGTAAAAGAGCTGCCGAGCTACAGTCTCTGCTACTTAACCAGGAAAGCACCGACATCCCAGTTTCATGCCTCCAGCAGAACATCAAGCTTAGGGCTTACATAAGTGGTAGATGAATACACAGTGACCTTTCCAACCCTGAATGATTAATAATCATTTTTAATCTTAGTTTGTAAACTTTTTCCTCCATCCATTGTGCAAATTTTGCTAATATGCAGTATTGACCCCAAAAGAATGTCAACCCCAGGAAATTAATGGAAAAGCTATAAAACCAAGAAACAACCCCTGTATATTTTCCAGCTTTCCCTACTTGTGAACCAAGGATGACCAACTGCAGTTGAAACCAAGCCAGGAGTTTCCTCATCCATGTGAGACATCTACTGTATATATATATATACAGTAGATAGACATGTATCTATTGCAGCACAAGAAGCAACGGATGGAAACTAAACAAGGAGAAAAGCAACTTAGAACTAAGGAGAAATTTTCTGACAGTTAGAGCAATTAATCAGTGGAACAACTTGCCATCAGAAGTTGTGGATGCTCCAACACTAAAAGTTTTTAAGAAGAGATTGAACAATCATTTGTCTGAAATGGTGTAATGGGATTCGATTAGATCTCCAAGGTCCCTTCCAAGTCTGTTATTCTCTTATTCTATGTGTATATAATCCTGTCAGAAGCCATGATCCAAAGGAAGGCAGAGCCAGATGAAAAAAATTAATAACTACTTATTCAGATCAATTGCCTGTACAATAAGGGACACTATTTATAAAAGCAGTTGCTCTTTCATTTGCTTATGTCAGCTTTTCTCTCTTTGCATACATATGATTTTGATATGCAGAGGCACATGCCTTTTCCCCTCTACTACAAACAGCAAAGGGGAAAAAAGGGGTAAGATTGAAATCAAGGATGCACTGCAATGGATCCCTGCACTGAAATATGTGTTGGTGCTGGGGAGGGGAATAAAACAGGATGCCAATAAGGCAAGGGAAAGAAGAAAATCATGGGAGGAAAAAAAGAAGAGAGACAATAAACAAATAACAATTTAACACCCCCTGTCAAGCAAGGTTAATTTTTAAAGGTGTTCACATTTTCCAGCAGTGAAGTTTCTAGTCGCTTATATCTCATATCCATTTCTTCGCTCTCAGCAGCTTCTTCTAGTCTTATCTGCAAATAAAGGAAGGTGCTCTTGATGTGCAAGTATTGATTTGTATTTGTGTGAGTGTGTGTGGGGGGAGACCCTCATGTTATTATGTAAATATGGTAAGTTGGAGTGTTCGTATATTGGCAATGCCAGTCGATCTGTGTGTTTTGCAGAGGATGACAGCAGCATGACACTGTAATATCTCTTTGTGCCTCAATTTTATGCCAGTTTCATTATTTGGAATTTGCTCTTTAAATCTCCCACCTGCTATGTCACCTCCAAACACACAACAGGCTTATCTCTTTCTAACACAGTACAGTGTGGGAATGGGCATTCACTTATCAGTACTGGGCACTAACTACTTGTCAGAATTTATCTTCTCGCATTGAAGGAATATATAAATATTCTAACTGAGGTTTACATTTTATTATTGCCTCATGGAGCTTTAGATCGGTGTTTTTCCAACTTGTCAACCTTAAGATCTGTGGACTTGTAAGCCCCAGAATTGGCTAAGTAAGTGGAATAGTTGGAGTTCACACACTTTAATGCTGACAATTTTGAAAAATACCACTTAATATTATATAAAACCCCCAACATTCTTCCAAGAAGACGCTCAACATCAATGCTGGAAAAGTCGATACCAGCCACTGACAAAGATGCCTCCATTCTTGCTTACCAGGTTTTTCTGATCACTAAATGGTAAGCAAATGGCTGCGTCAGCAGATAAACTGTTGATGCAATTTACCTCAGTAAAGTTTACAACTTTCACCAGGTTAGCATATTTATAATCTCAGTCTCACTATTGCAAGTGGCATTGCAGTATCAACTATCCCTGTTTAATTTATAGAGAGCTTTTTTGTATTCTTCCTCACTGATATACAAGAGTCACTGAAGAGTAACTACATTTCCAAACTTTTTCTAAACCTATTTTCATGCATTTATCCAAATTTTTGATTAAATACTAAATCAGGGTTCATAGCTATCTCTCATGGTGTCAAGTTCCTTTATGTAGACACATAAAAGACACCTTCCTTTGTCTCTTTCAAGATCCATAACAGAATTTTGGCCAGGTCCTTATGTGAGCATATCTTTTTGGTAGTGCTTTCCTATTCAGGTCAAGTATTCCCATGTTTTTTGAAAGATGTGGCTAGGTGACACTACCCTTTATCTACTGGACTTTTCAGGAATGATATCAACTCTCTGGAATAGTTTTCCAAAAATTGAGATAGGCTCCTCATATCATAGCCTTCTGAAAACTGGTGAAAACAGAGGTTTTCTTGATGCTGGAGAATGGTTATCACTGAAGTTATTATTCAAGTGAATTCTTGTTTGCTCATTCTTTTGCAGTAGGAAGGATTTGGGGGGGTTTCCTGTAAATATTTTTTAGTACTTTTCAGTGCATGCTGTTCTTCATATAAGCTCTCAGAACCTTGAAGGATTTGGCAGCACGCAACTTGAATATATAAATAAATACTCTGTGAGCATTGCCATATGTTCTTTGCCCTATTCACTATTTATTTCATAAACTAGCAGCATCTCTTTCACCATGTCTAAGGAAGCTAAACATGATTGGATCTTGTTTGTGCTGGAAGACTTCAGGGTCTGAGGCTAAACTAGGAAGTCAAGAACCATCATGGGTAAAGTCAGTGGCAAACCTTTTCCATACTATTGCCAAGAAAACAGCAAGAATATATTCAGGAAATTACCAGATTGGACTTGAAGAAGCTGGTTTTTAAAAAATAAATATTTAGACTATGTCTTCATGTATTAAGTGATAGTCATCTGCCATGTTCTGGTCTACTCTATCCTTACTTTAATAGTCTGAAATAGAGCATCCTCTCCAAACTATTAAGTCCTCATGGACTAGATGCTCTCAAAACTTTTTGGCCTTCTTCCAGCTGCTGGTTTAATAATACACAAGTGGGAACAGTTTAAATTCATTGAGATTCAAGCAGTACCCATCTTAAAAAAAAATCTTCAGTGTAGTACAAATCTTCCTCTTGTCAGCAAAGTTTCCTTCGCCTATTGAAATCCCAAATTTCTATGTGAATGGGATATATATTTCCTGGTTTCAACAATGAGAACTTTTCTAGAGTATTTGAAAATAGATAGTTCTGTTTTTTAAAAATGAACTTCATCCTTATACATGTGAAATGTTATTAAAAAGAGACTTATAATTATGATTGACTGCAATAGAAATTTGTTCATTTCGTAACAGAAATACAGATGAAGAATTAGTTATTTTGGGATACATCATGAATGCTCCTTGGACCTGTTGGTGAACAATGATTTAAAGAATACTTTTATACACTTAAAAAATTAAATTAAAAACAGTATAAAGACTTCCTGAGTCATGGTTTCCAACCACATCCAATGTGAATTCAGGTGAACTTTCAAGTCATAAACCCTCTCCTTCAAGGGCTATGCTTCCCCATGCAAAGGTACTGCTGGTGGTGCCATGGAATCTGAATGGACAAATATTAATTTCATATGGCTAGGGTTCCAATTAAGTCTATTCTGTCTATCTAGACCTTTACAGCTTTCAGACCCTGGAATCAGACCTCAGCAGCATCAGCAGTCTGACATAGGGATGCAAAGCTGAATAACATCAGCAGTGTAATGGTACTAAACCATGAATTACTGAATGATGTCTTATTTGTCAAATCAAAACACTCCTTTGAAGCTATATACAATCCTTTTCAATTACAACAGCATAGGATGATCTTTTTAGATAAATACAAAGTATATATGAATAGTAACCTATCCAGCTGCAGCTGTAAGATGGGGAGCAAATTCAAAGAGGTTTATGAAACACATGCTTTGCCTCAAGGCTGGATGCCATTCTATGGCTTTGTTTCAGATTGAGCTTTAACAAATATGAGTCAGTGATGTGCTGCAGAAGCCAAAAAAGGCCAATGTTTTAGATGTCAATGTGGTTCAAATGGATCTGGGTTCAAATTATTTTTATCAGTAGGTTATCCAGAAAAAAGTATAAAAAGAACACAAAGCACTGCAAATTAAATGTGATGATGTTAAGTTGCAATAAGAGCATACTCTGATTTATTTCAACATTATTCCATGGAAATCAACAACTAAATTTTTAAATAGAATTTTTAAATAAAAATAGCTCATGAAGCCAACTATCCTATGTAACTACTAATCTTCCCAAAATAGGATTACTGTTCCTTATGGGCATTAATCCAATCAGTTAGTGCAATAGCACTTCTGCATTTTTCAAGAAAAGTTGTATTTAATAATTCTTTACTTTTTGTGAGCAATTTCTGCAGATTATTTAATAAGGAATGCTCTTTGGATCATCAGTTTATAGTCTGTTTTGAATTTTTTGAATTATTTTTTTCAACATAAAAGTACAACAAACATCCAATAAACAAACAGTATAATAAAAACACTCATAAATAAAAAAGGGTAAAAGAACAGCCACTTGAATATACATTTCAGAACTAATTTCTATTCAAAATATTTATCATATAAACTAACACTATCTTATACCTACTCCTTCCATCTCTTATCCAACCATTCAAGAGCCAGGATGGTGCAGTGATTAAAAGCAGCACGGCAGGCTATTTCTGCTGACTGCCATCTGCCATTAGCCACCAAAAGTTCAGCAGTTCGATTCTCACTGGCTCAAGGTTGACTCAACCTTTCATCCTCCGAGGTCAATAAAATGAGGACCCAGATTGTTGGGGGCAATATGCTGACTGTGTAAACCGCTTAGAGAGTGTTGTAAAGCACAGTTAAGCAGTATACAAGTCGTCGTCATCATCATATCTTATTAAGCTTTTTGCTGTTTATTTCAGATTCTTTAAATTCTTAAACTTACGATTACAATTTTATTTCATTCTTGATTGAAGGCAGACTCACCTGGGTTTTCAGATTTGTTCCAAAGATTTCTTAGACATAGTTAATGAGTAGTTTCAAAGAGAAATTTTTGCAGAACCGTCTTCATTTTGATATATCGCACATAGAAATCTTTATATATTACTTTTTTATTATTGTAATCTTACTTTTCTCTTTCTTTTTTTCTTGTACTTTTTATTGTTTCTATACTCTTTGCTTTCTTTAAATCTACTTTCAGATTGTAATACTATAATCAAACTTCCTAATAAAGAATATATACAGTATAAATATAGCTATCTTCAGATTGTAGCTATGCTCTTATTGTAACTGCGGAAGGTTTGCCAATGGTCTTCTTTCACAAGATCAGATCTCTCCTCCGTAAGGACGGCTCAGGTCACCTCCCATGAGGTCAGATAAAGTCACTTTCATCTGTCAGATAAAATCACTTGGATTCACTCTGAACTGAATTCCATTTGGACAGGTGTTACCAGGAGTTACCAGGATGCACCTTTGTTCTGTTACCTAGGAATAGTTTCAACTAGTTGATCCTGAGGGAATGGCTGGGGTGCTTGCTACCATGAGTTCTACCAGCTGTGCTATGGGTCCATGATTCTCCTGGCTAGTTAAGACCTCTTGGGAGGTGGCATGCATTGGGTCCAAACAGTGGTTGATGTGAGGTTCTTGGTGCTCATCACCAGCACTGATGGTATTACCTAGTTTGAATAATGAAAGGTTTACAAGAAAGCAACCAAGCTCAGAGAGCAACTAGGATCCATCTACAAATATTCTTCTTTAGTGGGTAATGTCACTTTGTTAGAAGATGCAGTTCCACCTGCCTAGAAGCAGGCAGTGATTCACTTTCTACTCAAGATGCCAATATGTTGTTGTTTTTTCCCCATTCAGGGAAAATTGTTGAAAAGATACAATTCAAAAAGCCAAAAAGGAAGCAGATTATCTGATCCTTTTCAGTTCAGACCAACTTATAGCACTGAAATGGCATTGGTCATCTTAGTGCCATGACCTTTGAGAATATGAGAAGAGGTGGTATATTCATCTTGGCCTTCCTGAATCTTCTGGCATGTTTTAATACCGTTGTATCTTTAATATCCTTCTGGATCAGATTAGGGGAATGGGAAAGGGTGGGGGCAGAGTTTTTCAGTGACTCTCCATCTGACCAGTTATAGGGGAGGGGCAAGACCTCATCTTAGGCTCCTCTTATAAGAGAGCAGCAATCAGTAATGAAGATCAAGTAAATGTGGTTCTATCTTTATAACTGTTACTTTTAAATAACTAACAGAGAGCAAATAAATAGAAGGATCAGACACATTTAGTTAACTTTTTGTATGTATTAAAACACACACACACATCTAACAATTTGTTTCGCAGTATCAGCCTGTCCTGATCTAGGATCATCAAATCTGTAGACTGTAGTTCCCTGAATTCTCAATGAAACAGATGAATTCTAGAAGTTATAGTCCAGTACCTCTGATATGGGGCCATGTTAGAGAAGATTGCTGTTTACATACAGTATGTTCATAATTAAAAGCGTAAAAGCATTTTTAAAATGTGCTTTAACAAGACCCACATATTTAAGTGAACCACAAAAATAAATATTTAAAATTAAATGTGAATATGATCTTTTTATTTGGTCTGCCTTCTATTCATACATCAGGATTTAAGGCCCTAGAAAATATTTCGTTTTGTCAGCAAAAGACCCAAGTATGAGAACATACAATAATATCTTTAGTTCCATAATACCACAATACTTATTGAAAGCCAAGCTAATATTGAACATCTTGTTATACTAGTTTTGACTAGTTATTTTAAATATTTTTAATTAGTTAACATGCTTAGTAGACATTTCCCATTTCCATTCTTCAACTGCACTTAAGAGACCTGTAAACACGATGCCAGAACGAATGTAGTTCACAATTGTTTGTTCTATTGTCCATTAAAATGCTGTCCTTCATGAAAGACTCACAAAGCTTCCTATCACATTTAGAGCAGCTAAAACTTATAATTTAAATTGTAAGCTGGATATTTAAATGGAACCGAATTTGTGATCTTTGTCACCTCATTTCCATGAACGGGAAAGAATATTCTGACACAAAAATTACATACTTAATTCTGCCTCACCTTCTTTGCTGACCTCTATCCCACACTGCCTTGGGTTTATTTCCTCATCCATCAGAGGGTCAAAGTAATTTCTGCTGCATTCATTTCCTGTGGAAAGTACATGAAGTAAGGGTCAGTGATTATTAGAAGCACATGAACCAAAATGTTAATTTTGAAATCCAACACTAGCCTGCAAGAGGGGCATTTCTGCTACTACCTTATAAGATATTTTTTTTAGAAAAAAGTATTCTAAGCTGACTGCTTTCATAATTATCATCTAGGAAAAGGTCAGAAAAGGTAATTTTGGAAACAAGTTCAGTTTATGTTATTTTTGCTCAGAAATTAATGAGAAAATTCTCAAATGAAGATGATAGGTTGATTAAAATAACACTCTTAAACCTACATCTAAACCAAAATTGTTCTTGAGATGGGCTCTAAAAGAAACTGTTAAGAAAATTGTGTTTCACAGGTGACCCCTTCAATTTTAACAGTTTTAAGTTTCACCACTCAGCTTTCAACATCTGGCGCATCTTTAATACTATTGTCAACCATGGAAGTGTTTAATTACAGAGGAGATGCTGTGAATGCTGCCTCATTAATCTGAGCTGCAATTGTATTAACTTGGTCTCAGCATCCACATAACAATTTGAAGGGATAAAACTACTCATTTAGCAGTTTCCATTTCCATAGCTGGGTGTACATAGTGTTTCAGGAACTAATGAAATTTATATTTTATTTTTTAAAGTGAGAGAAAGACATCAACTGACACAAACCCTTATCTTTTTGAGATAAACAGGTTTGACTCTTTATTATTTTCCAGTAATGGGACTCCTGGTATCCTTAGAGAGGTACAGATCATCCTCAATTTACGACTACATTTGAGTTCAAGCTTTCTGTTGCTAAGTGAAACATTTGTGAAGTGAATATTGCCCCACTTTATGACTTTTCTTGCCACAGCTGTTAAGTGAACCACTGCAGTTGTTAAATTAGTAATGTGGCTGTAAAATGAATCTGACTTTCCCATTGACTTTGCTTGTCAAAAAGTCGCCAAAGGTGATCACTTGATCTGAATACACTGCAGCCGTCATAAATATGAGCCAGTTGGCCAAGTGTCTGAATTTCGATCACGTGATCATGGGAATGCTGCAGCGGCCGTAAGTATGAAAAACAGTCATAGGTCACTTTTATTCAGTGCCGTTGTAACTTTGAATGGTCAATAAATGATCCGTTGTGAGTCGACTGTAGAATCAGGCTAGCATTTATATTAGTTAATATTACTGAATGAAAAGTGATACCAATATTATTCTTTTTCTCCATCTATAAGAAGATTGCTAAAATATGGGGGTGGGAGGGTCATCTTTGAGCTTTCCATGGTAGCAATGATTAAAAGCATGAAATAAAAATGGACTTCCGGCTTGTGTCGCAATGGTATGGGTCAAAGAATTTGGAGCTCTGGTTTCCAGGTTTGATTTATTCTTGCTTGGGGACCCCAAGGGGTCCGAAAGTTATCCCGTAGAGGTGATGAAGAGAAGAGGCACCTCAGAAGCTCAGACCAGATGGCAGTCAGTTCGAATGAACTGAGGATCTCTTCAGACAAGCAAGAGAAAGACTGCCTAGGCAGCCCAAGTTGCAGACAGTCAGAAAAAAAAGAGGAGCAGCAGCAGAGCCACAGAAGAGCTGATCACCAACTACACAGTGAAACTGGGTGCCTGATGGGAAAAAAACAGAAAGATGCCCTAATAGGGGAAATGAATTTTAAAAATAAATTTCTCAAAAAAAGAAAAAAATAGAAGAATGTTATGAAAGGGAAGAGAAAGTGTTAAGGAACACAGAAAATTCCTAAATAATAGAATATTCAACTATTTTGAATTATTGAATAATTTGAAATAAGAAAGACTTTTGAAATCTTTATAAGAAAAAACTGAAAGAATTTTTGAATTTAAAAAAAACATTAAAAAGTGGTGAGAAGTTATATTACAATTATATTATAACCTTGAGAACATCTGTTAAAAATAAAACAAAGCTGACTCTCATAACAATATTTAGTTTCAGCCAAAATACTAAAACAGAGAAATGGAAACAGCAATACAACTTATTAAAGAATTAAGACAGTGAGTTTGTGAAGGAGGAATAGAAATGAATCTTTATGGACAAATTATTGTTAATACAGAACAGAAAATACAAATTATGGAAAATAAACCAGAAGAAACTGATAAGACACATCCAAGGAATATAAAATACATGAAGAGGAATGAACTGGTCAGGAATATTTATAAAAGGCTTTAAAAAACAATGAGAGATGAGAAACTAAGGAGAGTAAGAAATGAATTGTTCTTACCTAAGGAAAAGTAGACTGAAATGTTAAAACAAACTTTTAAAAAAACAAGAAAAAACCAAAGACAAAATT
>JANHFO010004900.1:52273-62584 GCA_032468095.1 Pareas carinatus
GTTTAGAGCAGTTTCCCCCATTCAGGGGGATCGGGCGTGGGCCCGTCCCCACATACCAGACCGTTGGAGCCTCGTCTTTCCTGGCCCCGATGCTATGGAGGCTGCTTCCCAGCGGCCATTTTTCCCTGACCCCATTGCATGCTATGTTTGTTTTTTTGAGAATGCTATTGAGAACTAAAGGTGTTGTTAATGCAAATTCATTCTTATTAATAGTATAGGAAGCAGAAACCTTTACAATTCTTGCAGGAGTTTATTTGGATTGGTGGAAGCAAATATTTTAGAAAGAAGCACTAATGAATATGCGGAATTCTAGATTCTCCTCAGGTGAAGATTGAATATAGGAATCATAACAGAGAACAATTGTGAAATAAACGGGAAGGGGAAAAGAAAGAAGGGTAGGAAATGAAAAAAAACCCCAAAGTAAAAAAAAGTATCTCAAGAGGTATGTGCTAATATATTTTAGCACTGAGTTCTCGACAAAATAATTTCTGAAATATGTTGGCCTTTAAAAAATAGCATTTTGCCATGCACTTGAAAAATTCTTTCTCCTCCCTTTTTTCACAAATGAATGGAAAGTTTCTTCTATGCAGTTACTTTTTGAGATGGATATTTGTACTTTAACTACACATCGTATAATTTTATGATTACCTCTTCAAAGACAATCCATTGGCAGCTATTGAGTCTTGAGGTGGAACTTGTGCAGGCAATGTTACTTAAGAAAAATAACATGTTCCAACAGTTGGACATAGTAGAATAATTGCATTCTTAAGCATTTTTACAATTTGGAAAATTGATAGATTTGCATTTTTATTTTCTTGCTGAATTTATTTATATATTGCAAAATATGTTCTTGCTCTAGGATAAACTTTCCAAAGGGGTCTCACAAATTAGAATTTCCTCCAGATATGAAAATAAAAAGTATAACCATAAAACATCAGAGTAGCATGTTATGACAGATTGTTTAATTGTAATTTATTTATTTATTTATTTATTAAATTTATACATTTATGAGTACTGAACTACAGGTAAAATAAATTCATTCATTTACTGCACTGTTAACTGAGCCCCAAACTGAGCCACAGCAACGCGTGGCCGGGTACAGCTAGTATAACTATAGCCAACCAAGAAGTCTCACTTCTTCATCACAATATGTTGCCTGGAGAGAGGATGGTAGAAGATTGTGTGAATGCAGAGATGATCTCTCAGCTAATCAGAATTACAGATAAGCCACTTGTCATTATTCTTTCTTTCTTCTTCACAAGGTAAAGGAATCTGACAGTGGTAGATAAATAGATCAGCCTAAGATAAGATAGATGAAAGAACACAATCTGCTGAATGACCTATGAGCTCAGTCTCTAATACTGAGGGGGCATTTTATTTCACAGACATTCAAGCAGTAGACTTGGTAGCAGGGCAAGCAGTGCTGTAACTTTACAGATGTCCTGAAGCATCTGTAAGGGTTGAAGAGAGGACCTTCACTCAGGTATGCAAGCCAGTAAGTGAGATGAATGAGATAAAATCCAGTAGTAAAACATTGGAAGCATTGCAGGATGCTAGCTGAAGTGGCCCAGGTTCATGAGACATATAGAATATTCTTGTGGTAATCATTGGACACAAACTTTGGGAAAAATAGAAATGACCCTTATACAACCATGGTAGATGACTACATTGCTGGTTAGATGAGATAAGGATATTCCATCTGCAAAGCTGCAACATTTACTAGTCCTGTGAGCAGAAGTTATGGATCCCAGGAATGCATATTTTCAGGATGGAGAAATGCAAAGGAAGAGGCCATGGGCTTGCATAATGAGCAGTTACCAAATAAGGATAATTTAGTGACTCCAAAAGGGAATCACCTTCAGGTCAAGCACAAATAAATTCTGGAGACAGATATGACCACTTAATATAGCAACCAAAACCAGGTACAAAACAGTGAGATAAACGTTTAACGAGGCATTTGTGTTTATAATTCAAAACCACCAACAACAAAACAAGAACAACCCACAATCATGTCATTAGGAAGGGAATGGGATTTCGTCTATTTGAAGAGGCAAAAGGAGAAAATATTTTTTTTATTTAATTCATGGCTTTTGTGAGTCTTTTAAGAAGTCTATACTACAAATGGATCCTCCAGATGAAGTGGCAGTGGATCAGGATGTAGAATCGGTCAGGGAGATGTGGGTCATAATCACCCCACTCCCATGCATAGGAGGGTAGAAATCAGGGTTGTCATGGTAGTCACCATGGAAGTACTGTAATACAATCAGTGCTTTTTCATTTTTTCAAAGAAAAAAAATCTTAAAAATAGCAACAGAACATATATTAAAAAGAGTTTAGTGATTGTTTCCATTGTGAGTAATTCATTGTACCTTGAAAGATATGTATATCAGTAGTTGTGTTTATATTCTTCATACAACATCAAGTACTTTGGCCAAAATGAAATAGAAGCAATATAATCCATTCTTTAGCAGTGATAGGGTTGGGATAGGTGATGATTAGAATGATGGACCTGTACAAGATGCTATCATAGCAGCTGCTTGAAAATACCACCTGTTACTACTTGGCTTGAGATGTACAAATCTGATTTTAAGATAAGATGTCATTTTAAGAAAAAGTGATCATAACTGGACTAGCAAAAGAAAAATACACAGTGCCAATATTCTTTCAATAAGGAATGTTATGGAAGATTGACATCATTTGATAGCACAGGGTTGTAGATACATCTCCACTATAGTTGATCAGGTACTGATGTTGAGGTGCTGAATTAGTGCTTGGAGGCTGGGTGAGGCTGGATAGAAAGAAATCTGCTGTGACTCAACCCTAGCAATAATGTTTTTGTTTTTGTGATGCATCATCTTTAATCCACAACAGGATTATATTTTTCCAGACAGAATCAGTATGCAATGTGGGAATTATCCTGGACTTGCAGCTCAAGAAATAGATGGCAGTTTTGGTCAGAGGAGCTATTGCATAGATTTATCTTGTGTGCTAATTGTGTCCATTTCTGTTAGGGAAGTCTTGTTCTTGGTCACTCATAGCTTAGTTGATTTCTCCAAAATTGGGCAATTATAATGTGCTCCACATGGGGCTATCCTTGAAGACCACTCAGAAGTTTCCACTGTTCCATAATGTAGCAGTGTGTCAGTGTTGTTGCTTTGTCTGAGGGCTTCATTGGCTCTAAGTTGTTTTTCTTGGGGGAGGGGTGCAATTCAAGATGCTGATTATCACTTTTGAGGCCCTAGGACAAGTTATTTGCAGAATCACCCTTCCCTAAGAATATTTGCCCACTTCACCAGGTTGGATAGTAGTTACACACTACATCCTTCACTTAAATTTATTTATTATCGGATTTCTATACCACCCTTCTCCCCAAAGGGACCCAGGGCAGTATACAGCCAATAAAACAGACAATATACAAATTACAAAAATTTAAAAGCAATTAAAAGAAATATTTAAAGGGGCTGAAAAATTTAAAAACCCAATATTAAGACCAATTTAAAACCAGATTTAAAATTAACATTTGAAATAAAAATTTAACGGGGGGAAGGTGTGACTAGGCCAAAAGCACGGCGGAAAGCATGGAGGTCGGAGATAGTTCGAATCTCAAGGGAGAGGTCGTTCCAGAGGGTGGGTGCTGCCACTGCGAAGGCTCTCCCCCTGGGGGTCGCCAGCCGGCATTGTCTGGCCGACGGCATCCTGAGGAGGCCCTCTCTGTGGGAGCGTACTGGTGGGAGGTATTGACTGGTAGAACACGGTCCTGTAAATATTCGGGTCCTAAGCCATGGAGCTCTTTAAAGGTGGTCACCAACACCTTGAAACGCACCCGGAAGCCCACCGGCAACCAGTGCAGCCTGTGCAGACACTGTCCTGGGCCCCCATAATCTCCAACGCGGCAGCATTCTGGACCAGTTGAAGTCTCCGGATGCATCCCAGGGGAAACTCCATGTAGAGAGCATTACAGTAGTCCTGGCGGGCAGTGACGAGGTCTTGAGTGACTGTCCGCATAGTATCCCGATCCAGAAAGGGGCGCAACTGGTGAGCCAGGCGAACCTGGTAAAAGGTCCCCCTGGTGACGGCTATCACATGGTCCACCAAGGACAGCTGTGCATCCAGGAGGACGCCCAGATTGCGGACCTTTTCCATGGGAGCCAGTATTTCGCCCCCAATAGTCAGCGATGGAATAAGCTGACTATGTCGACACGCTGGGAGCTACAGCCACTCAGTCTTGGAGGATTGAGTCTGAGCCTGTTCCGCCCCATCCAGATCCGCACTGCCACCAGGCACTGGGACATCACTTCCACAACTTCATTGAGATGGTCCGGGGTGGAGATGTAAAACTGAGTATCATCAGCGTACTGATGGTACTTCACCCCAAAAGCCAAAGCCATGGATGATCTTAGTGGGGCCGAGAAAGTGGTGCCATTTCCATTGTGGCCCCTGCCTCATGGACCTGGTAGTTCTCAACACTTTTGCCTTGGCTGGCTCTATAAAATATTGAGATGGGAGCCTGTGGCTTTATTTTTTTGTAGGGATCCAAGGAAGATGGCTAAGGTGTCAGTCTTGTGTTTTGTGCTTGTTATTGTTTCTTGGTTTTAGCATTGTTGTGAGCCACCCAGAACTATGTTCTAAGATGGCAGCCATATAAATCTTTTAAATCTCAGAAATGGGTGGTTTCTTTTCATTCAATACTGAGAATCTGTTGTGTACTGGGTAGGGAGGAATAAGGGTCCAGAAACATGGTCAATTACAATTTTTATTGTAACCTCAACATGGGAGCAGCTGGCCGAAGACGCTGCTCCACGCCGCTCACCCGCTTAAATACTGGCCCCATTCCCGTACGTGTAACCAGCGTCCAACCCGTGCCCGGAGTTTTTCCCATGCTGTCTATGCCCTGGGCATGCGCAGTCAACCTTGGTTGACCTCGCCAATCCGTGCGCTTGTTCTTTCCGCGCTGGATGTGCCGGGACATAACAGTATCCTTTCAGAGAGACATCTACAAAGCATCCTTTGTACAGCATGGTACCAAATATCTTACCATCTCTGGTCAATAAAGATGTTTCATTGGCACTATGTTGCCTCCTTTTTCCTGTGGAAAGACAGAAGGTATGGAAGTTCTCCCTGTCTGGTATTCTCCCAGGATCTCTGCTGCCCTCTGGTCCCAAAGGATGAACCACAACGATCTACTTCTCACTCCTGCCTTAATTCCCAAACTTTCAGTATTTCATGACTTTTTCTTCAGTTTGCCTTAGGACAGAACTGAGCTAGTGGAGTTAAAATATCTTGAAGCCCCGGAATATGAAGGGAGAGGAATGAATTTTGGTTTAAATCACTGCAGTTTATTTAGTAAAACAGCTTTTCTTCAACACTATTAATAAAATTGAAAAGTATACGGCATCTTTAGTTAACCAATTTACATCTTACTTATATATTCAAATGAGTACTCAACATCCCTTTGGAAGTGTGTATAAACATACAAACATCTGTCTTGGTAGAATGTAATCACTTTCACAAAGATCTTTTTATTGATCAATCCTAGAGGAATTAAAATGAACAATTTCAATGGCACCTAGTACCTCCTAATTTTTTAAAGTATTGGGCAAGGGAAACAAAATGAGACAAAGCCTGCCTACAGTCACATAAGCTTCAACAAATAAGGGAGAAAATATACATGAAGGACTTTTTAAATACTAGGATGTGGAAGTCATATATTAGAAGAACAAGCTTTCCAAAGAAAAATAATTGAATGAGAAAAAGAATGAAGAGGGGATGTAGAAACTTGGCAAAATTACAAAATGTGACTAGATCCAACCAGACATGGGGATGTGACATGATGAGAAAAATATTCTGCATAATTAGGGACAAAGATATGCAAAAATATTCAGGCAGAAAAAGAAATTACAGCAATGTTCTACAAAAAAAATAAAAAAGGCCCAAAGAAAAAGAATAATTGTAATCATCATAATAAATATGCCATCCAACTCCATTGATTTTCTGAAGAAAAGTAATTGATGAATACAAAACCAAAGTCAGAAAGAAGTAAGCAGGTAATAGAAGGAAAGAAATGTCAGCAATGGGAAGCAGAATCAAAGTATGAACCATCACTTTCATTTTACAATAGAACACTGTGTAGAGATCAACAACTTGAAATGGACAAGAATAGGCCCTTGTCTTGGTAAAGGACAAAAATGTTGTTTTATTATAGGGGATCCTAAAGGGTTATTAATATTTTATAAAATGTCTTATTTAAAGATGAGAATCTATCTAAATATGTTTTTTTCTATTTGGATACCATTTCCAGATTTTGTGCTTGTGCTGAAAGAAAAGTTTAACCTTGGCTTTGCCGAATAGATAGATTTGTTGTAATAAAAATGGCTAGTTTTTATCTTAATATGTAAAAGCAAAAAGTTGAGGCTGAAATTTATCTTGTACTGTGCTAGGAAGAGTCGTTACCCTTGTACCTCACATTCTTCCCCCCTTAATCTTTTACTTTTATTTTCTTTCTATTTTATATACTGATAAAAACAATAAAATTTAAAATTAAAAAAACATATTTTATAAACTGGATAAACATAAGAGTAATACTGATCCTATTTTTTACTGATCCGGTGAAAGTAGGGGAAATATACTGCTTATAATTTTATCTTCATTGAAAGATGACAGAGCTTTTATAGTTAAGAATTCAGCTGTTTCATGAAGTGCAAGTTGGAAGAGGGACATAACAAAAATCACTGCATTTCAAAATAGCTGTTTCCATTTCTGGAATGGAGGGAATTTTTAACCAATGAGGGTGTCTTTAATTACTGAAATATGTTCGTGTGTCCTTGGCCTGAATGTTTGGTGGGTAAAGCTATTATTACAAGGAAATATCTGACAGTATGAAATATCACAGTTGGGTGTTCAAGGCCAGGGATCAGGATGATTGCCTAAATTAGCTGGATTTTGTGATGAATGGCAAAGGCCGATGCTTTCAGAAGAAGCAGAAAAGGCTGGCAGTGATTTGATTAGCTTGGATATATTGGATGTAAAAGAGTTCGAGCGGCACATCTTTTTTCGCAAAATGGCAAAATTTGTGTGCCTCTGAACAGGGTTTAACAAGAGGAGACAACAGACCAGAAGAGAACGTTCAACCACTGTGATGAGTAATTTGATTGCCAGAACCTTAAGTCAGCAATATATAAGAGACCATTGTAATTCTCTCAAAGAGAAAAAGGAACAGCAGAGAATTTCACATTTCTAAGTTGCTGGATAAAAGCTATTTTCAAGTCTACTTTCTACTTACAGTGCTATTCAGTGATGCTACCTGGCTGAATTCTGTAACTGCCTTGAAAGAAATCAGGCAAATCTGTTCAACCCATTTAACAATTGGTTAAGAAAATCTTGCTTGTGGTGGATGGATTTTAACTTGACAGCAAGTGAACAAAAAGAATGTATGGGTGACTTTTCTCATTGTGCAGCATGCATTACAGAACAGCGAGCTAAGCAGCTTTAGTCCATTATCACTGAAACACAGATAGTTCTGTGTGCTAAATATTATAGGACTTCTAAGTCATAATTGGTACAATTTGAACACATTGATGTAAAAGATCTGACTTTAATACCTGAAAATTATTGTTAATGTGTTTCTTGACTGTTTGGAGGAAGAAACCTTTGCTCAGGCAGAGCTCTGAATTTATCTGTGCAAAATTTATCTTGACCGAGAGTTGTAATTTAGTAATCAGGCTTTCATTTCCAGATTCTGGAGTCCCCATGCTTGATTACTCATCAGATGGTACAATGATTCAGTAAATATAAATAACTTTTCTTAGTTTAACCAGCTTCCCAAACAAAATAGATTCTGCTCCCAAGATATAGGAACCATGCTCCAAAAATATAATAGCAATTTTAGCTACTTAGCACTTCCATTAGAAACTTAGCTTCTTGTATTTTCCAGGATTTATTCAAAGCCTTTACATATGTTTACCCAGCATTAATGCAATCTTTTATGGAATCCCTCAGCAAGGGCTTATAATAAAAGTACAGCTCTATTTTTGAAAAGAAAAACAGGTTGAAATACTTACAGACCCAGGGGAATGTGTTCGCCCTCCAATGCTTTAAAGTTTGTTTTTAGATCCTTTGCAAAGTTAATTGCTAATTACGATTTCAATTTTCAGGTAACAAAAGATAAAAACAATTACATCTTTGGAGAATAGTCATTTTAGCTATATTTAACGTTATATGTGATGGATTCATTTTAATTATACTTCAAACCAAGCTACGTTTTTCCCTTACCCCACTCACTGGCTTCTTTAATTGGCTGAACTTCCTTTTTGGATGCTGGCATGCTCTTCCTCATCTGAAATTGGTTTGAAAACATCTTCTGGATAATCAAAGAAGACTAAAGATTCACAAATACACCCAAACACAAGTGTTACTGCCTGGCTCAGTGTTGATCAGTTGAGGAGGCTAAATTTATAAATCTGTTAAAGAAAAACAAGAGCTGTAGTGGCACAGTGGTTAGAGTGCAGTACTGCATTCTACTTCTGTTAACAGTCGACTGCCAGTAAGTTCAGCAGTTCGATTCTCACTGGCTCAAGGTTGACTCAGTCTTCCAGCCTTCCAAGGTTGGGCAAATGAGGACCCAAATTGTTGGGGGCAATATGCTGATCTCTGTAAACCGCTTAGAGAGGGCTATAAAGCACTGTGAAGTGGTATATAAGTCTAACTACTATTGCGATTGCTAAAACAGGAAAGTGTACATCTTCAAGATCAGCCACCTGATAGTCTTGTGAAGCCTGGTGTGCAATTTGCCATTCATGATAATTGTACAACATCTGGCGCAAAAATGGAAGGACATTTTGATTCCCACAATGGACAAATAGCTGCAAAAGCTGATGGAGTTAGTAGAGATGGCTAAATTGACTGCTTTGATTAAAGGAAAAAAGAAACACAAATACTTTTGTTTTTACTTGAAAACTGCTTCTGGACTTTGTGCTTGAGGTAAAAAAAACCTTTGATTTTAGATTTTAATGATTAAACTATTATGTAAAAGTAAAAAACTGAGGTTTGTTGTTACTATCTTATTCTGCTTTACCAAGGGGAGACAGAAGTTGATGTCTTTTCTTTCTTTCCCCCTTATTTCTACAATTTTTCCTTCCTTCCCCTTATTTTTCCTATTATTTGCTTTTGTATTTTTGTATTTTATATTATAAACTAATAAATAAAAAATAATCATACAGCATCTGAAATTTTTTGATGTGGTTCTGTGTGAATTCACCAGCATCATGGGATTTGATGACGACAGGGCATGAAATAGACTGGTGTAATCAGTTAAAATATTATGAAGCTAAAGATATTGTAAATGCATACAATTCCTATTGCCATGGCACTGAAAAACATGACAGCCCCCCGCAATTAATGTATTTGCTGCAGCTATGATTGAAAATTGTGTCCCTTGCTTGGGTTAGTAAAAAATTCTGCCTTCAAAGAAACCAACCATTTCAGTTATGCTACAAGAATGGAGGCCTATAAAATATTTTTGTTAGACTTTATTTAGTTTGTTAGTACTGCAGTGGAGTAGAGAACTTGCAAACCATGAGATGTGCACATTCTTGTACACAAAAACTTTATGGCCTGTAGGGGAATTTTGCTCCATTTTTCTCACCAGCCATTAAATGATTAAGGCAAATAGGTTACAGAGAGAAGATTGCCATTTCCCCTTTATTAATTGCATCAGGGGCAAGTGATCTCAAGCAGGATTAGTTAGAAGAAGAAATAAGGGCTCTTATTTTCCCTGAACTAGTTATACATCAGTAGTTTTTCACAGTTCTTGCCAAAGAAGTTTTATGATAGTTGATTATTACTATTTTTTTCTCTCACTTCCCTCCAAATAATTGGTTAAAATTGCTTCTTGGTTAGAAGAGGTATGAAAATATGCTGCATGTATAAAAATGGGAAAGTACATGCAAATTGTTCCTTGACTTATGAATACAACTAGAATCAGAACTTCCATTGTTTTAGTGAGTTGCGCCTGATTGTACAACGTTTCTGCCACAGGTGTTGATGGAATCACTGCAGGTGTTAAATGATTGTGTGGACATTATGCAAATTCAATTTTCTCCACTGACTTTGCTTGTCAGAAATTGGCTGGGAAAGTCAGAAAGGGTGACCCCGGCAATGCTTCAACCATCATAAATAGATGCCAAAAACATTCAGATTTTGATCACGCGACCATGGAGATGCTACATTGGTCGTAAGTGTGAGAACTGGTTGTAAGTCACTCCTTTTAGTGCCGTTGTAACATTGTACAGTCATTAAACAAAGGACTAGCTGAGG
>JANHFO010004900.1:82729-94897 GCA_032468095.1 Pareas carinatus
GTGCTGAACCCAGGCCTGAAGCCGGACTGGAGCGGATCCAGATACACAGTTTCATCCAGGTGCTGGGGGAACTGTCGAGCAACCACACTGTCTACAACCTTCACCATAAAGGGAAGATTGGAGACGGGACGGTAATTATTTAAATCAGCTGGATCCAGTGAAGGCTTCTTGAGCAGGGGCCCCACCACTGCCTCTTTCATGACAGCCGGGACGACACCCTCCTCTAAAGAAGCATTGACAATGCCCTGGAGCCAGCCTCATGTTACTTCCCAGGAGGCCAGCACCAACTAGGAGGGGCACAGGTCCAATAAACATGTGGTTGCCTTTA
Source organism: Pareas carinatus (assembly GCA_032468095.1). Lineage (NCBI taxonomy): Eukaryota > Metazoa > Chordata > Lepidosauria > Squamata > Pareidae > Pareas > Pareas carinatus. The sequence continues at coordinate 83,058 of JANHFO010004900.1, forward strand.
GTCTCCCCAAGATCCTGTCCATGTCCTCAGGGGCAACAGCATCAAACTCCTCCCAACAAATATTCTCAAGACCGGCATCCATCACTCCGTCTGGGCTAACCCAGTCAGAGTCCAAACCATTCTGGATCTGCGCAATCTTCTCTCGGAAATAACCTCTAAACCCCTCCGCAGAACCCTGCGAGGGGTCGTCCCACACCTCCAAATGAAGGACAGAGCGGGCCATCCTAAACAGGGCAGCAGGGCGGTTATTCACGGATGTGATCAGAGCGGAGAAGTAATTCTTCTTAGCCACCCTGATCGCGCCCAAGTAGGCCTTCGTAAACGTCCCAAGAGAAGATCAATCAGAAATGGAGCGGCTGGATCTCCAACGGCTCTCTAGGAATCTTTTCCGTCGCTTCATCTCCCTCAGCTCCTCGGAAAACCAGGGAGCCGGGGCCAGTCGGTGATGGGTCAGAGGCCGCAAAGGCATGACCCGATCGAGGGTGCCACCGGCTGCCCTATACCAGGCAGCCGTGAGCTCCTCGGCCGAGCCGTGGGTCCAGGCTTCAGGAAGTGGCCCAAGCTCTGTCTGGAACTGCTCGGGGTTCATCAGGCACCTGGGGCAGAATCATTTAATCTGTTCCACCTCCCTGCGGTGAGGTGTGGCGATAGGGAAGTCCAACAGAAGGAGACAATGGTCCGACCATGACAGGGGCTCCACGACTATCTCCCCTAAGTTTTGGCCATCCAACCACAGTCCAGAGGCAAAAACCAGATCCAGTGTGTGTCCCCCAGAGTGCGTGGAACCCTGAATTAATTGGGTCAGGTCCACGGCCGTCATGGTGGCCATGAACTCCCGAGCCACTTCGGATGTCTCACCCGCAGATTGAAATCTCCCATAACAAGCAGTTTAGGAGTCTCAACCGCCACCTCAGCAATGACATCGAGTTGCTCAGGCAGGGTTGCTGTCACATGGCAGAGAGCCAGGTACGTGATCAGCACATCCCACTGCCTCCCAGAGCCCCACTTCACTAGGAGGGACTCACAGCTGGTCACCTGAGGAACAGTGGTCTCCCTTGGTAAGAACTCCTCCTTAATTAAAATCACCACACCCCCTCCCCTCCCCTGGGCCCGCGGTTGATGAAAAACCCAAAAACCTGGTGGGCACATTTCAAAGAGGGGGACCCCCCCTCCTGGCCCAACCAGGTCTCCGTGATTCCCGCCAGGTCCGATCCCCCTTCCTGAACCAGCTTGCAAATGAGGGGGCTTTGTTCACTACGGATCTGGCATTACATAACATCAACCGAAAGCCTGGGGCCTGAACACCTGTACCACCCAGATCACAGGAAGAGCATTGGGAGTTGCGCGTGTCACCGCTAATATATGTTGGGGACGGGCTCCCTTTACCAGATTTGTCCCCCTGCTCCGGCTATATCTGCCCCTCCCACACACCATCAACCGAGCCTCCAGGCCACCAAGCCTCCGCACCACCCGGCCAACTCCCATCACCTCTGCCAAAAGTCGTTATCTTCCGGGCTGCTCCAAGGGGCGAAGCAGGTTCCTCCTCGCCCCCGATATTCGGAGGGGGGCGGAAAATTAGTCGGCGCCACTTGCCTGGGCACCAGCAACTGAGCCTCCGGGCCATCAAGCCTCTGAGCAGCCGGCCAGCCAGGCTGCCTTCTCCGCTGCCGGCCGCCATCTTCCGGGCTAAACTAGCCTGCTCCGAAGTGGAAAAAAATTGGTTCCTCTTCGCCCCCGATGATCGGGGGGCGAAAAACAAGCTGACGCCGCTCGCCAGGACGCCAGCAACAGAACCTCCAGGCCGGCGGGCGACGAACCACCGGGCAAACGCCCAACACCGCCGTCCCCACTGCCAGTCGCCTGCTGCTTTCTCCATCGCTGGCTGCCATCTTCCGGGCTATACTGGCCTGCTCTGATGCGGGGAAACCGGGTTCCTCCTCGCCCCTGCTGTTCGGGAGGGCAGAAAACAAGCCGACGCCGCTCGCCAGCACAGCAGGAACAGAACCTCCGGGACGGCAGGTGGTGGACCGCCAGACTGTCGCCCAACACCGCCATCCCCACCGCTGCCAGTCGGCAGCTGCCTTCTCTGCCGCTGGCCAGCAGGAGCTACTTCCCTTTCCCCCGATGTCCTGGGGGGAAACGCCTCCCCAAAGGTACAGGGGAGCTCCCTAGTGAAGGGGGGTCAGAGCGAACCCCCCATCTCAAAAAAATGCCGCTCTCGTACTCTCGAGAGCAATCAGTGCTAGCACGATGCTAGCCCACCTCCTTCCTTGCGGCCATCTTGCTAATTTTCTATCATTGTGAAAAAGCATTTTGGTAGTATTTTGCTTCCTTGTTTCCTTTTTTTATTGTTTTTATAGTTCATTTTTGTATCCACTATCACATTGAAATCCCCAATTAAACAGACATTATCATAGTCCAATTCTACTAATTTATTATGTAAATCTTTATAAATTTTTCTTTGTTCTGTTTTTGAAGCATAAATGACAGTGAAAAGTGTCTTCTTTTGTTTTATAAAAAGTGCTATCATTAAAATTCTCACATTTTGGTCATTTTGCTTTTATTTTGTCTTTTATATATACTGTCTATCAAATTATAATATAATTGTCCAAGTTTAGGATATTCCAATAATTTATGATATTGTTCCAATATATGAGTTTCCTGTAAGCAAATTATGTCCACCTTTAATTTTGACAATTTTTTAAATGTTGTTTCTTTTCTTTGGAGAGTTTAGTCCATCTATATTTATTGTAATGATTCCAGTTTCTTCTGCCATGGTGTTGACTTACTTTTTCCTTTGTCTTAAAATTCTTTCTATCTTGGACTCTTCAAGTTGTAGCCAGAAAGTTGAAGTTTCTCCTTTCTCAATTGGTTGTCTCATGTCTTGAGCTCCAGCTCCTTTTCGTTTCTCTGTCAATTGTGTTTGGCCTATACTTTCTTCTTCACTCTTATCATCTTCTGATTGGGCTGAAAAGTCTTTTTCAAAGAAAGATGCATAACATTGTAAAAAGTTTTGTGCTTTCATAACTGAATTTATGTAATGTCTCGTCTGGTTCCAATAGAATAGGACTCCTCCTGGTATAATCCATCTGAATCTTATATCTTTATTTATCAGTGCTCTTGTCAAAAATTGAAATTCTCTTCTACTGTCCCTTATTCTCTTCGGCACTTGTTTGAGCACCAGTATTTTCAAATTGACATCTCTCAAGTTCTTTAATATTTCCCATCTGACAGATTTTCTCACAAATTTCACATGAACTTCTGAATCAGTATGCTTCGTCTATCATTTCTTCGTCTCTTCTTCAGTCATCTCAAAAATATTTGTCATCTTATTTTTTAGCATCTCTCCTTTTCCCTCAGGTAAATTCTGAAATGTTAAATAATAATTGGATTTCTCAAGCTCCAATGCTGCAACTTCTGTGGCCAACTTATGCTTGTCCTGCTGTATCTCTTGTAATTGATTGTCATGTTCCACCACTTTTTCTTTAACCTCTTTGATCTCTTTCTGATTTTGTACAATCAATTCTTTTTGTTCATCAAATTTCTTTTCTATATCAGCCAGCCTCTTATTTGTATTTGCAAATCCTAGGTTTACAGTTTCATGCAATTTCTGAATCATTTCAATAATTTCTGATAGGGTTTTTTCTGGTATAGCTGTCGTATCTTCTTGAGTCAAAGTAATAGAGCCTCTTTTTGGTATCTTACTAATTTTGGCAATTTATTTAGCTTCTTAGTTAAGTTCACAAGGAAAGCTATATTTTGACTATTTCGCTTTCCAAAATAACTGCCAGGTGGCTTTTCAAGGTCACAGTCTTTGTTGTTGCCACTTGTAATCTTTTCAGCTCTTTGAAATTCAAAATAACAGTCTTTATCTTTTCCTTTCAACTTTTCTCACAAATCTTAAAGTAACAGTTTAAAATATAATTAATAAAATTGCAAAATTGTGGGAACAAGAATCTTTCCTTTACTTTTAAATATCCTCTTTCATTCTCTTCTTTCTAGCTCTGATTCATTTGAAAAGTCTTTTTTCTTTAATAATTAATTCCTTCTGTTTTATTCACCATTCTGCTTCCTTCTCTCTGGGAACAACTTTTCTTCTCTTAACTTTCTTATTCAGTCAGGTCTTAAGGATCAAATGGAATAGTGTATCAGCTCATCCAGTTGCCAGATCGCTGATCCTCTTTGCTTCTTGCGGTTTATTTTAAACCACCTGGATTTTTTCTTCTCGATTGGTCTGCAGCTTCACGCTATGCTTTAGCAGCACAGCACAGCTGGAAGACCACCCGAGGGGTTTTTTCTCATGCCCAGGAAGGTCACCACCTTTCCTGGGCACGCCGAAAGCCCCCTCACCTCGCCACCTCTACGAGGCAGCTTTTGGGCTTGGTTCTGGCTACGAACTGTCTCGGTCTTCTAGCTGTCAAAGCAACTTCGATCGGAGCTCTCCGATCTTGCCGCTTTCAGCGCCACATAGTCCACCGGAAGCCTCCATATTATTGATCTTTCTAATACATTTGATTTCTACTCCTTTGTTCTTCTTTCAAGCCAAAAATAAAATAAGTTCCAAGTTTTAAAATAGTCTGAGTCTTCTTTCTCTTTCATTCTCATCGTCAATCTATCCATTTCTGCACAGTCTAAAATTTTCTTTATTATTTCTTCTCCTGGTGGTATTTCTTCTTTTTTCCAATTATGTGCAAAGACAATTCTCGCTGCTGTTAATGTGTGTGTGTATTGCATCTTTAAATGTTTCCTCCATTCTTATAGGTGTCATGTGCCATCTATAGAACATTTTGTATGCATTTTCTTTATATGCTGTTGATTTTGTAAGTTTATAATTCATTTCCCATAAATTTTGCCATTTATCTACATTTATGGCATAACCAAAATTCTTTGCCCATGTTATTGTTCCTTTCACTTGTTCATTATTTTTAAATTCAACCAAAAATATAATCTTCTTTATCAATTTTTCATCAGAAGTTAATATCAACTTATCAAATTCTGTCTATTCCTAATAAGATCCCTGTAATTTAACATCTTTTTCATATCTTCAAACAAACAACTTTTAAAGTGCATAATGTAGGAGAAACATAAGTATCTTAACATCCCTGATTCTGATAAAGAGATAATTCTAATGCTTTGTAATACTAAATTTGGCACTAAGAGCAGACACTGATTGTTTTTATAGGATGGTTTTGATTTCCAAGATTTAAGAGTCCTGTTTTGTAACCTTTCAGCACCACTAATGATCTCCAACTGTTGATCTGTTTTCCTGATTTATTTTTTACAAAAGCTTTCGACTGTAAAGGGTGGGCATTGCCACCGAAGATGCCATTGTGCTCCATCTCTGCCAGCAGAGCTTAGAACATTTGCAATTTATAGTTTGGAGAAGTGTCATGCTGCTGTCATGTACTGGCTAGCCATGTCATGTTGTATGGTTCAAGTGAATTTTTTTCCTTTTGTACAGCCTTGGCACGCTCAAAACATTCCCCAATCATTTAATTCATAAGGGAAACCTTGTTATCAACAATATATTTGGAAATAGGGTTTTAACGCCCAGCCAAATAGCAACAACATTACAGTGAATACAGCACTGAAATTTAAGATTGCTGTTCTATTTTTTGAAGCCGAACAAATCATGTGTGTGTGTTTTTCCTTGAAAAGGGGATAATTATAGGTTTACAATCACCTTTTCCATCCTCCTCACTAAACGACTCTTCACTTGGGCTTCTATTTTTTGAAACTCTTTGCGTGCTTTTGCCATGCAGAAGGTGTCCCTCATTCGCTAGGCAGCTTAACCCCAAAACAATCTCTTTATTTGCTTGCTTATCCCCCCCCCACACACACACTTGTCAACTGTATCCTGTCTTAGTCAAGCTGAGATTGAAGGGTGATGGCAACCAGCACCAGATAACTTAGGTGGAATATTGGGAAAGGGTTAAAACGAAGAGGAAAAAATAGCAACTACTTAACATAGCAGGGAGGGAGGGAGGAATGGAGGGAGGGAGGAAAGAAGGAAGGAAGGAGTGAGTGGGAGGGAAAGAGAAAGGAAAGAAGGAAAGAAAAAAAGAAAGGAGGGAGGGAGGGAAGGAAAGAAGGAAAGGAAAAATACAAAATACAAAATAAGGAAGGAAGGAAGTCACTAGAAAGAAAGAAACTTGCTAGAAAGAAAAGAAAAGAAAAGAAAAAAGAAAGATATTGAAGAATATGTGCCCAAATTACTTGCAGTAATTATGTCTTGGTTTAGAACACAGGTTTTGGATGAGCTGGAGATCACGCTACCTCTTGGGGAGCATTGTTGAGAAGAGGGACTTTCAATCCAAAAAAAGCTGGTAGGAGCAGAAGAAAACTAAATCTTCTTGCATTTCATTTACATTTAAATTGAATTCAAATTAAAATAGATTAATTACATACCATTAATATCATTATCCCCCTGTATTGAATCACTTCGCCCCTTCTGTCAGAATACAGATTACAGTTTGGAGGGGGCGGGGGGGGCGGGCGGATGGGCAGCGCTGGGAGAACTCTGCGAATTGTACTTAAAACTTTTCAGGGAGGCCCTGGGTAGCCCCAAGACTTCTGGTCCTGCACTCCGCCTTTTCAAAGAATCTAAGATGGGAAACAGGCAGACGCGAACCTGTTTGATCCCTCCCTTGTCGGGCCAATCTGTCTGGATGAGCCCCATCAGTTCATCTCGGCAACGGACCAATCTCTTTGGGCATGACGCGGATGCCTTGAGGTGTGGATAATCTACACATGTGGACTTTGTGCAGTGCTGCATTTCCCCAAGATCCTGCAGTTGAAGTATGGTAGCAAAATAGCTAAGTTAGGATGGGATGCTCTCGGCCCACTTATTTAGGTTTTCTGGCATTTAAGGATAGGGATGGTAGTGTTTTCTCTCCCAGAACTTTCCTGCTCCTATTCTCACTCTTTATCTGTCGCAAAACAGGTGGAAAATTCCACCCCCTCTCATCTCCCAAGCTCTCTGGAGTTCTTTGCCTCGAAGGGTTAAAGTTGGGTTAAAGTTTTGCCCCATTTTACACCCTTTCTTGCCACAGTCGTTAAACGAATCACCGCAGTTGTTAAGTTAGTAACATAGATGTTAAGTGAATCCGGCTTCCCCCCCTCCATTGACTTGGCTTGTCAGAAGGTTGCCAAGGGGGGTTGGTCACATGACCTTGGGACAGTGCAAATATCATAATATGAGCCAATTATCAAGCATTTGAATGTTGATCATGTGACCATGGGGATGCTGCAATGGTCTTAAGTGTGAAACACAGTTATCTCATCCTTTTCAGCCCCATTCTAACTTTGAACGGTCACTAAACAAATGGTTGTAAGTCAAAAACTTTCTGTATTAGGTAAAGCAAGCAGCAGATGGAGCCAGATTTGAGTGGTTATGCTCAAATTCTTTCCAATGCTTTGTGTTTTCTTTATATACATACTAGGACCCATGCTCCACTATGGGGATTACCAAGAAAATTGAATGTTGGATAAGAAAATAGAAGCATGTAATCGAGGCCTCGGCCGGATTTCCCCCCAAATCCTCATTTTGTAATTATTGGGTCTTCTGCTCCTATCCAGCCCCGCAATCACCTGCCCTGCTGCTCCTCGCCCATTTGGAGATTAGAGTGCTGTAATTGTGATCTCCCAAAAAACTTGAAATCAAACAACAGGCTGCAAAAGCTCTCCAATCAGGAGAAAGGTAACAAATGGTGTTGGATATTTTGTCCACTCAAAACCCTCTACCCACCCAGAATAAAATTTTTAAAATAACTCTCTTAGAAATTTATATTTTGAAAAATCCTTTCTTAGTGAGTGCCTAGATGCCAAGATGAACCTATGTACCAAATTTTATGTTTGTAGCTTGTATAGTTTTTGAGATCTGGTGATGAGTCAGTCAGTTAATTTTCTGCATTTATATATATAGATATGACATGGTTACAACTGGAAACTCCTTGTCAAGTATACTTCTACTTTTTTTGATCTGAACATTGATGAAGAGCCCATTTGGATATCAAGGGAGGTTAGACTAGGACTACCCACTAATTTCAGGCCTTTCAGATAACAAATCCCTAACCAACAAAGTATGTTCTGCCCTCCCATATTCTATGATAATGAGAAAAAAGTTATCTTAGACCTCCAGAGTCTTTTATGTATGTAAATTATAGTTTCAAGGACTTTCTACCCCCAAAGGTTTGATATTTATATATTTTCTCCATATAACAGTGCTAGAATAATTTGATACCTTTGTGTTGTCAAGACATCCTGGAATTATAGTCTATCACAGCTATTCTGTATGTACTAGGAGGGGATGATGAGAATTATTGTCTAAAACACTGGAAGGCAGTAGGTGGGAAATGGTGATTTACATAATATCTATTCTGTAAGTCCTATAACTTTAAAACTACTTTTTTAACATGAGTTCACATTTTTATTAGCAATGCTATAGAAATAGTTGAACAATTTTAGCAGCTGTCAGTGAAAGGTACATTGACAACAAGTTATGAATAAGTGTTGAATAATGGAAAGTGGGTGAGTGCCTGGAAATAAGACAGTTTACTTATCCCTTGTGCAAAATCATATTTTATTAGTGATGAGGTTGGTTTTAACAGGGGATATGATTTTACATCATATCTCTATTTAATTTTGGATAATTGATTGAGATAAAACATGCAAGGACAGAAACCTTTTTGGAAAAGAGTAGAAGAATCATGAAAGGACTTTTAAGATGTCCTTGTGATCCTTAACTATATCTAATTGTCTAGTTCATCTCACATTGAGCTGTATTATCCTTTTAAATTGCTATTGGACATCTTATGCTAAATGCAATGAATAGCAGTTCTTTATACAAGTTCTAGTTGAGGTAAGGTTTTATACTGTAGCTAATAAAACTGCTGCCAGGCTATGCAATGACACACAAACACATATACTCAGACATACCCAAATACAAAAACTCAAAGCTCCCTAGGGATTATTTTAATCTGAGGTTTAGGGCACAGTTTCAAGTTTTTAAAGGGAGAGGATGATTCCCTTGATGTTTGAAGGTCTTTTTTTGCATATATTCAGCATTAAATCAGAATGAGGAGAAACCCTCTTTGAAATATGTGTATTATAATCACATGTATTCTGATAAATAAGTAGGGATAACTGCCTTTCCATTTTTCCTGAATACATTCTGTGGATATTTTGGATTTTTGGATACTTCAGTGGGAAGAGGAGCTGCTAAACATTTGTTAATACAGTCTAGATATTCATCTTCAGCTGAAAATTATGCTAAGACTTTTCTCCCATGTTATTTCCTTTGTCTTTATGATCTCTATGCATTGCACATATAAATCGTACACTATATAGAACCCATGTTAGAACTTTTCCAGCTGGATTTTTTTGGTGCAGAACCTCACTTTCTAGCATATATGCTCATTGTTTGAAGTTCAAACTTGTCTAGTCCTCTTCCAATTGCCACTGTGACATGTGAGTACTTCTTCATAACTATTTTAACTGGGGAGAGTGTTCTTTTCTTTCCTCATTCTATAATTCTGCTTTTTGGAAGAAAATTTGGGGAGGAAATTGCAATGAGAGTTACCTTCTGTTCCCTTTAACTCTATTTAGCCAGAGCGCTAAGTGTGGCAGCAGATTGTCAATTAACAAAAGGATGTTTTATCTGCCTTTGGGAAGTGTTTGTTAGGGGATAGTTGTCTAAGCTGTTAAAAATGTACAAAGCAAGCTACAAAGAATAATGGATTGTGTTTTCGTATATTTCTACAGGAAAAGGCTATGTTTAATGTCAGCTACAGCCTGATGCATAGAAGGCATAACGGAATTCTATGATTTTGGACCAAATGGAAGACGTTTATTTCTAAATTTCAAATAAATCACACTATGTGAGAGTTATTTTGCTGGTATTTGTAAATAAGGCTGATATGATGCACTTTAAGTAATTTCAGTGCACAGGCAGGTTGTTAACTGTCTGGATACAAAAAAATGAAGTGTACTTCCATAAACTACTTGTGCAGGAAAAACAGCATAGTACTGCAATCTCCATCATGGGCTAATTGCGTGACAGTGCTAACCCTAAGTGATTTGATAACTTCTGACACTGCCTTTATTGTAGTTGCTATCAGCAAAACTTTAATCATGACTTACAAACCAACCACCTCTACCGCACAGTCACAGTGGTGTAATTTTCCTTCCTCCCACCCCGTACTAAATCTGCATCCTAAACAAGGCAGTGCTGATTCAGTGGGTGATCTTGATTCTTCAAAGCAATGGGGACTGCAGTTGTTTCCAAATCAACACACAGAAGGAGGCAATTACAAGTGTTGAAACAACCAGCCAATTGTGGGTGTTCACTAAGCAGCCTATGTTTGGCAACACAATACAATAAACACAAGAGGATTGTCAATGTATTTGGGTACAAAAGAAGAATACATTGGATATTAAATATGTTTGGATTCACCCTTCCATTGATAGAAGGTGAAACACAATGAAAACACACTGCTGGTTAAAGAAAAACAAAAATAAATCTCGCCACTTCATGAAATCAAAGAAATCTTCCGAGAGGTATAAGCTTTTTAAAACATCTCTTGAAAAAGGAAAAGTAGTTGCATGGGTCTTTAAAATGTGGGGGTTAAATGTTTTGGAAAGCACTATCTTTAAGATAGTTCAGCAGAGATGGAGTAAAGTAGGTGTTTTCAAAAGTGGAATTTCCCCCCTGCTACTTCTGATTGAATAATAGTGTAAAATCTCAATAATCAAATGGAGCTCAAGACACAAAACTACTTGATAATTTGGTTTCTGAGATTACACAAAGGTTTGTGGCTGGCAGATAATGCAAATCACCTAGGCAACCAATTCTGACAACTGCTTCTAAATGGTTCTTGTCACATTAGTTGCCACATCCAGATTAGTTAGTGTTGTGTATTGGCTTGCATCTTGCACAACAAGAACTGCTTGCAAAGAATGAGTCTATCCTGCAAAGTATCAATTCTGCCCAGAGTCTTCGAAGAAGCGGGAAAATAGTAACTCCTGATTGTTCACAACTGTGACTTGTCAAAAAGTATAAAAGGGAAGCTTGCAAAGTAGCTTCTGATAACATCAGAAGGGGGAGGCGGCTTATAACTAAACTGGACCATCTTTACTCAGACAGAGCTGCTGCGGCCAACATCGCCAAACCCAGAGCTCCTCGCCAATTTTTGTGACAAGCGAGTCTGGGCAAGGAACTATGCCCATGGACCATTCGGGTTGGCAGCCATGGTTGCCAAGTTCTCCGGACCACTGTCCTACCTGCTGGCATTGCCAGATGGCCGCCAGATGCGCAAGCATGTTGACTAGCTGAGGAGGTCTGCAGACCTGCCGCCCGCCCAAGACAATTTAACTGACCACTGCCAGCAGGCAGTGTGGGACATGCTGGGTTTGTGCCAACCCAGCAAATACCTCTCACCGACCCGTCCGCTCCCACAGAGAAGGCCTCCTCAGGGTGCCGTTGGCCAGACGATGTCAGTTGGTGACCCCCAGGGGGAGAGCCTTCTCTGTGGCAGCTCCCACCCTCTGGAATGATCTCCCCCCAGAAATTTGTGTTATTTCTGACCTTCGTGCTTTCCGCCGTGCCTTAAAAACCTACCTTTTTATCCAGGCCGGTTTGGCCTAACCACACCTTTCCTTTGTTTTAAATGTGTTATCAACTTTAAACACTTTAAATTTTAGATTCGGCCTAAATTGGTTTTAGATTGCGGTTTTAAATTCAGTCACGTGAAAATATATTATTTTAATTGTTTTTTAAAATGTGTTTTTTATGTTTTGTGTGTTTTAAATGGCTGTACACCGCCCTGGGTCCCTTCGAGGAG
>JANHFO010004901.1:22446-33172 GCA_032468095.1 Pareas carinatus
AATGGTTTTTGTCTGCACTTTATAACAAGACATGATGAATGTTACGCACTTTAAGACTATGAATGTATCTTATGCTTACATACTTAATTGACTATGTATATATATGCCTATATATACAAATGAGCATGATGATTATATAGCACAAAAAATATAACATAATACACACACACACACACAAATGATTGTGATTATGTTTATATATTCAAACTGTCTATGAATGTATCTTGATTGTATCCTTGCTGTGTATGTATGAGGACGATCAATGAAGGCAAATTCCTTGTGTGTCCTGACACACATGGTGAAAATGAATTCTGATTCTGATTTGTCCTGCTTCAGCAGTGGGTTAGGCTAGAAGACCTCCAAGATCTTTCTGCTATTCTGGTTGAGCCAGCAGGAGACAAGGATATAATCACCCAAGAGGCCTTATGCTTGTGTAACCGACTGTGTCCTTACTGTACTGTTCTTCAGTTAGTTATTCATTCAAGTCAGCCTTTGGGAATCAGGACTGTTTGTCAACATTCCTACATCTTCATTACCTGTATTGTGGTTTTTTATTTGTTTTCAAATGCGCAAAATTCCTTATCAAATGAAAAAGGTTCATTTTTTAAGTTATTGATTTAAATAAATGTATTCAGAATCTTGCAATGGAATAGGAAGCTGAAAATTGAAGTTATTAAGTTGAATAAGGCTTCAGCCTTCTATATTGTTAAATTCTACTGAAATTAGCAGGACTTGATTCAATTTTATAGGCAATTGTGAGGATAAACTAGATTAGAATCACAGAGGAATCAATAAATGTACTGCACATACCAAAAGGGGAAAAATCATTCAGTCATTCTACCATTTCACACATTGATGTAATCCCAGGAATGCATGCACCTATCTTATGCTGATTTAGATTTATTTATATAGCAACAGCAATAGTACAGACTTATATGCAGCTTCATAGTGTTTTACAGCCCTCTCTAAGCGGTTTACAGAGTCCCCATATTGCCACCAACAATCTGGGTCTTCATTTTACCAACCACAAAAGGATGAAAAGTTGAGTCAGTCTTGAGCTGGTCAGAATCAAACTCCTGGCAAGTTTGCTAAGAAGTCAACTCTTCTACTCCAAAATGTCTAAGGGAGAATGGACAGTGAATTTATACCTTCCTCTCACATCTTTCTAACTGCATATCAGCAATGATGCAGAGATATGAGCACAGAAGCTAATATGGCAATCCATTCTTTTGTAGAAATAGAGAAATGCAAATAGTTCCCACAATAAATGCCAAACTGAAATGGCAGGAGTTACTTAAGCTATAAAATGAATACAAACTTTCAAGATATTTCCTGCTTCTTTTACAATATGAAATGTTTGTGTGTAAACACAATGCAACACAATAAACATTGCTCTGTGCCATCTCTCATAAAGCAATCTTGGCATTTGAAACAAACTTCACCTCTTCAGCAGCGCCTAAGAAGAGAGTCCCAGGACAAATTTTGTTCTTAACTGCTCTCGCTGTGAATCAACATACACCCTGCAATAGTTAAGTTATCTACTCAAAGTTACAAAACATAATTAGAAAGTTATGAACAGCTGCTTTCCAGCTAAATTAAGAGAAAAATCTGTTTTCATCCTTGCTGGCATTATTGCTCAATTTATTTAGTGTGACAAGATAAATACTCTGTATGCTGTTGAAGTGATGGCCCAATGTCTGAAGGCCGTGTGGATCTGGATGGGGAGGAACAGACTCAGACTCAACCCCTCCAAGACTGAGTGGCTGTGGCTATGGGCGTCCCGATATAGCCAGCTGATGCCATTGCTGGCTATTGGGGGTGAAATATTAGCCCCCACGGAAAGGGCTCGCAATCTGGGCGTCCTCCTGGATGTACGGCTGTCTTTGGTGGATCATATGGCAGCCGTCGCCAGGTTTTTTTTTATCAGATTTGCCTGGTACGCCAGTTGCTTCCCTTTCTAGATTGGGACTCCTTGCGGATGGTCACTCAAGCACTCGTCACTTCCCGTCTGGACTACTGTAACACTCTCTACATGGGGCTCCCCTTGGGATGCACCCAGAGGCTCCAGTTGGTCCAGAATGCGGCTGCACGGGGATGCTCCCATGTGACTTCTCTCCTGCGCGAGCTGCACGTGGTCTTCCGGGTGCGCTTCAAGGTGTTGGTTACCATCTTTAAAGCGCTCAATGGCTTTGGACCTAGGTATTTACAGGACCGCATTCTACCAGCAAATACCTCCCATCGACCAGTATGCTCCCACAGAGAGGGCCTCCTCAGGGTGCCATCAGACAGGCAATGTCGGCTGGGGACCCCCAGGGATGAGCCTTCTCTGTGGCAGCACCCACCCTCTGGAATGACCTCCCCCCAGAGATACGGATAATATCGGACCTTCATGCTTTTTACCGTGCCTTAGACACATCTTTTTGTGCAGGCCGGGTTGGTCTAGTTTCCCCCTCTCTGGTCCTTACTTTAGATTCTTTTATCTGGTGCCAAATTGGTTTTAACATTTGAATTTTTAAAGTCAGCCACAATTTAATGTCTTTTAGAATGGTTTTAATTTTAATGTATGTATTTTGTGTATTTTATATGGCTGTACACCGCCCTGAGTCCCACGTGGAGAAGGGCGGTATAGAAGTTTAATAAAAATAAAAATAAAATAAATAAATAATTTATTCAGTCATATTGTCAGAACATCATTTCTAAGAACTGAAATACAGAACTGAAAGGATAGCTGTCCTCTTCCCATGGAAACAGATTCATATCAAAAGCTCTACTGAATCCCCTACTGCTTACCAATGGAAATGTCATGCAATATTAAGCAGTTCACATTTATCTTCTGCCATTGCTAGGTGCTCTCTGACATACCAAAAGTGTAGTTCTAAGTAACCTGAAATTCTATCCTAATTAACTCTCATTTAACAACATCTTTCATATGCAGAATGCCAACCCTTTCCTGCTCAACGGATGGATGCAAATGGCCATGCAGTATTTAAAGTATGGATCAATATTTATAGATTGCTATCATTTTCCAAAACTGAATGGCCCCAATGACATATTCTGAGTGCAGACTCAGCGTGATAACTACTTAAATAAGGAATTACTGAAAGCTAAATCCAAAAGCAGCCTGTCTTGTAGAAAGAGCACTTCTCTTGAAATCTCTGGTCAATATTCAGTAAAGCAAGTTACACATGATGTACTTCCTCACCGAACAGGTTTTGTATTATGAAAACTGTAACTATATTTCAGCAAATGATGCATGAGGCATAGATTTGAGAACTGGAGCAGAATTTGGGAAATAGAACATATATATCATAGTTTAGCTTTACTGTCTTTTATTATGCTACATAGATCCCCCTTCAAGCATGATGGATGTGTGAAAATGGCTTATTTCAAGAGATTTGTGAATCCTGTAAAACGTCCGGAATGATCAGAGATGCTTTATCATAAATTTTGCTTGTCTGCTTCATTACCTTTAATAAGGACTGCTCCAAGATCAGTGATAGGTAATGAGAACCATGAATATCAATGTTGTCTGTCCTTTCAGGTAAGTCAAGTGCAATAAATGCTGCAAGGTCTATGAGGATTCATATTTTATTAGTGTAGAGTGTACGAACAGAATCCCGAAAGCCTACCTGTTTTCCTCTGCCCCAATTATACCATATAAAATTGAGGCAGTTATTTTGAGTCTCTCAGACCCCCCACCATTTCCAGGGCTGAGATATTGTTTACTGTATTTTTTTATCTGCTAATGGATCTTGCATTTCTTTACCAACATTGCCTCTGCCTTTTTGAATCTGGTAACACTTGTCAAGCATAGCAATTTTTAATGTAAGGTATAAGCTTTAATGAACTGCAGGTTACCTTATTAGATGCTGTTTACAAAAGGTTACATCCTATAATTAAATATTAGTCTTAAAAAGTGCTCCTGAACAGTTTCCGATGTTTGGCTACTAGTGATTGCATTGTAGCTCTCCTTCTATTTTTCTTCTTCTTCCATTTAAATGTGTACAATTCTCTGAAACTGTCTGAACAAGTCTGGGCAGTTTTCTTGACAAGATTTTTCAGAAGTGGCTGGCCCTTGCTTCCTTCTTAGGGCTGAGAGAAAATATGTTGTTGACTTTTTAAATTGTCCACCAACTCTTTCGTCTCAAGAAATTGTCCCTATTCTAGATGGCATTTCTCGTGTCTATAGTTTGTGCCAAGAGATTATGAAAATGTTAAAGTGAATGTTTGAAGTTCACAAATTGTGCCATTTGTTGATAATCATTCAGAAGTTACAAAAAAGTATCAGTTGATATTTGGATATCCAAGTTATGTTCAACATAATACCGAACATTTACTGGCTGATATTACTTCAGATAACACTAGGAATATATACAGGTACTCCTCATTTAGCAACTGATTCATTTAGTGATCGTGTTTAAAAAATAACTTTGAGACAAGACCTCACATTTACAACCTTTACAAGTGTGCAAAGCTTTATATTAGCAAAGTTGTAGCCACCGCTTCACTTAAAGATTAAGCCAGGGGTGAGGACTTTATGACTTGTGGACTTCAACTCCCCAAATTCCTAAGCTACCCTGTTGTTGAAGTCCACAAGTCATAAAGGCGCCATCATTCCCCACCTCTGGATTAAGCTGTTGGTTCTAGTTGTGGGCATGAAAAAAGGATTACCTGTATAGTGATTTTCTATCTATGCTTGGCTGACTAATAGAACTAGGATGTCTTCTTAAGATGGAAATATGAGAACTGAGTCATGTGATAGCTCATCTGAGAATAAGTTTCATTTCTATTAAGTTATTCTGACTGACACAATTCAGTTAAGACTCTGAATGTTGGGACATTGTGGTAAAAATGCACATTTTAGTTCTTTAGCATTTTACTTTCAGTAACAAAAGCTAGGACAAGTAGAGCATGGTGTTTCAATTATATTATATTATACCTTTTTTTGAGGGGGAGGGATAAATTTACAATGATCACAAACTATGTATAACAAAATGGACATACTGATTTTTAGAATATGATTACCTATATCTGAATAACAGATGAAGTTTGCTCCATAATTTACACATGCAAATTATGAATTTTACATTTTACAGACTTCACATCACAAGCAACTTTTGAAACCTGTGCAACTATTTATTAAATAATAGATACGACGAGAAAATATTTTCTTTCGGGAACATTAAATGTTCAGCAAATTTTGCCGAAGTGAGAAGCAGCTGCTGGCAGGGAAGCTAATATCGCAATTGTCTTGAAATTATTGTTTGTCTTTCCATCACAATTTCTTCTTATTAAGTGCAACCTCCTAAACTGAGTGGATACACTGAAACCTGATTCCACCGTCTTTCAGGAGGGAGAATAAAATGTCAACAAAAACTTGAGTAAACATATTTTCTGCAAGTTTCGTAAGATAAAAAATGTATTTAAATTGTTTGAATGAGATAGAGAATGCCCCTGCATGCAGATTTGTCGCTTTAAAAGTGAGCCACATAGACTTTCTCAGAGACCCTTAAGAAGAATGCGCAAAGTTTCAGTGTTTAGTTCAGTGGCCCCCAACTTTTTGGGCACCAGGGACGGGTCCATGGAGAAAAGTGTTTTCATGGCCCAAAGGGGGGCGTGGTTTTATGTGCTGTCTGCGTCCCACAAATGGGGCTTGGCCTGTTTGTGCAAACCGGTTGGTGGCATGCCACGGACTGGTGTCGATCCACGGATTGGGGGTTGGGGATACCTGCTTTAGTTCAATATCCCTGCATAACGGAGGGGCAATGGTTTCCAATAGTAACTGTTCAGTAATCTTTTATATCTCTGGAGTGGTGCTATTCGAGAGAGCAGTCAGGGATCATAATAATTGTTAAGTTTTGAAGGTCCTGTCTTTGGTTGAAAATTATTTGAAAAGAAAGAGGGTGGGCAAAATATTCAACAAAAATTCTTGAATGTCCTCCAGTCTTCAGAACACAAGTTACTATATTTGCCCAAAAGGAAGATGATTCTGAATTGTGGTATTGCTCCCACTCCATCACCTAGATCTGCCTCCATTACCTTATTATAAGGTAATATAAGATAACCTATTATAAAAGTAATTGGGAGGCGGGGGGAGGGGCAGAGGGAAAAAAATCTATTCTTCCTTCTTGGTAACTATTTTTTAACCAAAACCTTGTACACTATTTGGGAATAATTTCCATCAGTCATACCAAGGTTTTACTGCAAATTTAAAATGTAGATGTTGCATTATTTGAAAAGGTGTCATCTTCACTATACTTTCTCTAAAGAAACATGTTAGGGTACCTTTTATAGAAACATATGACAATTCCTATTTTTATATGTTTGTTTTTAAGATTCATATACTCAACTATACAGAAATAGACTTCACAAATTAGATCTTCAGAAAGGAAAGCTCAGATGGTCCTGCTACACTGGCATTTTATCCATAACATTTGTTCCTTTGGAAGGCAACAAGCTAACAGGTGCCAACAGATGAGCCTGCTCTACTTGTGATGAAAGGTATTTTGTGAAGAGAAGATTCATATTTCCTCATATTTTAATTAGAGGCTCATACACTCCTAACCAGAATTACAGGTCATAGACGTCTTACCCATTTCTCTTTGTGAATAATAGATGCATTTAGACAAAGGCCCTTTGGACTATCAATTAAAAGAAGCTGTACAACTATTTCATGTATATCTCAACTTTTTCACATGGAGGAAACATACCACCAGGACCCTTTTGAAAAGTCCCTTGAATCAGGTCGGTCATACAATAAAAGAAGCTGAAGTTTTCTTCATTGGAAATACCCAGATTGATTCATAGAACTCTTTCCGACAGGATGCCATACATAAGAGAAACAAAAGCAGGAAGATATTTGAGTATCATGAAAATTAAGTATACCACAATAGTTTAATAAGCTGCAGAAATGTAGGGGAAAATATTTTACTGATTTCTTTTTTAATTATTTCGACAAACAGATTGAATGTTATTCAAAAACTTTAACCTTTACAGCACAGCTAAAAGTGACAAAAGGTCAATTTGTTTCAGACTGAAAAGTTTCATCCAAAGACTTTTAATCTTTCTTCGTTTTTACCTTAAACATGTACAGTATCTCATAATGGCTGTAGAAAATTTTCAAAATAAATTATTTGAACAAAATTAGCTGAGGGAGAACAATCTCATTTACAAAACAGAACTTTCTTTCATATTTTTCCTTTCAAGACTGGTCTTTTAAAACCAATTCCTAAATTGGTTTAGGAATTAATCTGACAAACAGTTTCATTACTGCACTAAATGAAGTAAATTAAATTTTGAAAGAGTATATTCATTTATAGAAGAGATGGGTACTCTGAAACTCAGATTCACACCTTTTTTGTACCTGTTTCCATGCATTCATCAGTCAAAACCAAACATCACAAACTAGAACATTACAACCAGCATTCAAAAAGTATTCAAAAAAGTTCATGACTTGCTTGACAAGGTTACATGGCATCAACTCAGCAATTTCCATTTCAATGTTAAAATACTCTCCCGGGAATAAATTACTTTGAATACAATCTACCCATTAATCATAAAAAAACAAACAGAAGTGCAAAAACAGCCAAATTTATCCTTGGCCTTTAGCTGAAGTCAAAGCACTTCTAAAACAAATTTATCCCACAATGTCACCCATCCTCTCTATCTTTAGGGAAGAACTAGAACCAATGTTCTCCTTCCTCCTGCAGCAGACTGGTTCTCTCTCTCATATACCCAAAGATGGGCAAAACAAGCAATGGGCATCATCCACTTTAGTGGGCCCAGCATATCTGTCTCAGCCCAAGGGTTGTGCTGGTCTTTCCAAGTAGACCAGACAGGAAATGTGGTCAGATAAACTAATTTTACTTTATTCTATTAACAGAATCTTGCAAGTCTGGATGTACAATTCTTCTGTCGTCTCCTTTACAGTCTGAGAAACTAGGGAGAGTGCCTTCTAAGCCTCTTGCCCCACTAACTTTCCAGCTACAGTCTATATTATTCCCTAGGTCAGTGATGGCTAACCTATGGCACACATGCCAGTGGGCTCGCAGAGCCATCTATGTTGGCACACAAGTCAAGTCGTCCAGCATCGCCCCAGAACTGAGCACACTCAGAAAGAGAGTAGTGGCGCCGGGCGACGACATCATGAGCCACGACTCATTAGCTGTGATTTTTCCGGGCAATCGGTACCTAAAAGGTTAGCCAGCACTGCCCTAGGCAGCATATCTTCACCCTATCTCTTAAGGTATTTCCAACATACCACTAGAGAGTTATGTTGAACCTCTTTGTTGTCACCCTGAAAATTTGCCATTCTGGATGGCCTTGGGGCTCCTGTTGGCTGAGGGGATTGTATTTAGCCTATGCAAGCCCTGCTACATAGAAGCTACTGAGTGTTGATTCCCCCACAGACATAATATTACAAGTGTAATCCTTCCAGAGTCATTGATTGAGATGGTGACTATAGAAATTGAAGAAATAGATAGATATTCCTAAGATTCTTAAAGGGGAAACCAAATGACTTTGCACCTCTTGGTGGCTCAGGAATCCAAGAGGGGTTTCCCCATCTCCCACCCCCATAACAGGTGCAGGTAATAAGCCATCAGATCTATTACAGCTGCAAACCTAGGTCAGATGGTAAAAGTCTATTATCACCCGGCAGTCACCTTGGATCTAGTCTTAACTGTGCCTTTTGATCTTCCATCAAAGGAATTTTTTCAAATTATGATTTTGAAAGCAAAGGCACTACCAAGAAAAAACCCACAGCCCTGTCAACACTGAAAGCCCAACTCTAACAGGGGAGCAAACGCCACATTGATTAACACTTATGGTGTTACTAATCAGATAATGAAAGGCCTGCAAGCACATAACCCCAACTCAAAGAGCACCAAGGGCCCCAGAGTTCAATCCGGAGCTTCCGATATCTCTTCCAACAGACCCATCGCTTGACCCCAAGGAGTCACGGCAGGTCCGGACCAAGTGCCGACCGAAACAAACAGGCTGGGTGCAAATTGCCAGGAGGTAAATTACTCAAACCAGGAAGGAAACACAGCCAACAAAGGACCTGGACGGAGTAACTCTTCCCTTGCTACGGTTCCTCAGCCCGGCGCCCGGAGCCCGCAGGCCGGCAGGCGGAGAGGGAAGCGAACGCTGGGGCTGGGGGTGTGCGGCAGCGCCCGGAAGGCGGAACCGAGGTGAGGGAGCCGGCCTGCTCTCCCCTAGCGCCCTCCTACTTCCCCGCAACTCAGCCTGCACCTCCAGGGCGCAGCAGCGCAAGGGTTAAGCGATCGAAGGGCTGCGGGCGGGGGAGGCGGCCGGCTGTCAGGAAGGAGCATGTGCAGTTTGCATTGCAACCGCATCCACGCGATGGGTCCTCTTCATTGGCACAGTTGATCTCCGGCGCAAGAGCGGCTACAAAAGGAGCAGCTGCCGGCTCGGATCCGTCCATGGAGCAGAGGCGGGCGAAGCGCTGCTGAGAGGATCCCAGCCGCGCCCGCTGCGGTGAGCAGGCACCTGCGCCGGGGCCCTCCTTGCGCCCCGCTGCCCAGCGCCACCCGGGTAGGTGCATCCGCAGAGGCCTCCTCCTCTTCCTTCCTGCAAGGGGTGCGGGTGGCGGATGCCCGGAGGCGGAGGACCAGGGCGACCCCCGCGGCCAACGCGCTCGGCGTTCCCGCTTGACCCGCTGCGACTCGCAGTCGCGGGCAATTCCGTGGGGATCCGCGCGAGAGGAGAGCTCAGCCCGTAACAAAGCGAGGAGGTGCTTGGGAGAAGCGGAAGGCAAAGCGACGGCTTTCCGCGGCTGCCCTGCTTTTGCCGGATCCCGCGCCTTAATCGCTCCCCAGCCTCCCGGCTTCCTGCCTCGGTTCCCGGCTTCCGATCCGCCACGCCCCCGCCGACCTGGGAAGGATGCTGAGCTGCTGCATCCTGTGTGGTGGGCTCGGAGGAGTCCGGCCCGAGGCTTCTTGGCGGGCGCGCTCTCTTCTTTTGCCCCGCGGGAGCCACGGAGTCCACGCGCGTTCTCTGCGCTCGGCTATGGGTGTCGTGGGAAACGGGAAATCTTCTTGCTCGGATGCCGGGTAGCTGCTCGCGAGCTTCACATCACGCCTGGGTATTTCTTGCCCCTCTCCCGCCTCGAAAAGGGTCTACTTGAACCACGTGCCCTCCGGATGTCTCGCCTTCTTCCCAGATGGCTGGTCACCTCGCGCTGCTGGTCGTGTATTCTAATAGCTAAATGCTCGGGCTTCCTCAGATTGTCTGCTCCCTTTTTTTCCC
Source organism: Pareas carinatus (assembly GCA_032468095.1). Taxonomy (NCBI): domain Eukaryota; kingdom Metazoa; phylum Chordata; class Lepidosauria; order Squamata; family Pareidae; genus Pareas; species Pareas carinatus. The sequence goes on from JANHFO010004901.1 coordinate 32,716, forward strand.
TGTCATGTATTTTATTTCAGCTCCCCAAATTCTGCAGATCCCCGAACAGGAAGGAAGTGCCTTCCAGAGCTGGAGACTGTTACTTCTGGTCCTATTCTTCTTGCCCTATCATGATTTTTTTTTAAAAAAAACAAATTTTAAAATAACACTTGTAAAAAGTAAGCCTTGGGCGAATGAATATTCATGTCAGTCCTGTGAGACAGGATGGCAAGTGGTTATTCTCATTTTGTAAATGGGAAGCTGAGGCTAGAAGAGAAGATAGGAAACAGGTGGCTCTTGATGCAGATTTAAACATTGTTCTCTCTTAAAACTTGCAAGATTTTGCAAGCTTTGTTCCTCAGAATATACCCCACAGCTCGCATGGTGTATGTCTTCCATCTAATCTGCCCGCTTTGGCAGCTAAGGAGTTCCTTGGCTGTCTCCTATCTATCAAGATACATGTCCTCACATAATTCAG
>JANHFO010004901.1:64881-75328 GCA_032468095.1 Pareas carinatus
GGTGTCACCAGTGTATGGGCCCTCTTCATCTATGGGACGTCCATCCTCATCGTAGAAAAGATGTATCTGTACCTGAAGGATAAGTGTAACATACTTGTGCGCTGCCTGATCTACACCTTATGGACGTATCTTTGGGAATTCACAACTGGCTTCATTCTACGCCAGTTTAATGCCTGCCCATGGGACTATTCACAGTTTGACTTGAACTTCATGGGCCTCATAACCCTGGAGTATGCTATCCCATGGTTCTGTGCGGCATTTATCATGGAACAGCTAGTCATCAGGAACACCCTGCGTTTGCGTTTTGATGAGACTGCTGAACCAGGTGTACCCACATCTGTTGCAACCTTGGCCAATGGTCATGTGAAAACTAACTGAATTGTACTTTAGACTACACTAAGACTAAGCAATCTCTCCTGCCCCTTCATTAGAGACATGGGATGATGGCCTCAACAGCAAAGCTCCTGTTTCCTTTATGATAAACAGACCTCCTGGGTTTGGAGGTGTGCATGAAAAAATGGAATAAGTAGGTTTTCTATGAATTTTATTCTCGTTCTCTCTCTTGGTTCCCTTTTTTTAAAAAAAAAACCCTGCAAGTCTCATTGTCAACTACCTGTTGACTAGATAATTTGACTTGTAACTTACTCTGAAAACAGTTCTGTGATCAGTACTTTATTATATCTGGGTTAGAAAAAACAAAGGCTGGCCCCAATTGTTCAAATAACATTAGTAGATAGGCACAGCTATCCCCAGTTGACTTAGCGATTGGCTTATATTCCATTCAGGTGCTTGCTTGCAACCAATACCTCCCATGGGACCTGAGATGCTGCAGAGTCAAGGGAAAAAAATCCATTCCTGTTGAAACATCCCCACAAAGTGGCAGACTACTGTGGAGATAGGACTTGCCCTGTTGTGTGCTTTTCTTAAGGCTTTTTTTAAGTTGCACCACAGTGTATAGTATTACGGTGCTGGACATCCTGCTGAATTTCTTAAAAAAAATATTACTTTTTGAATCATTCATTCTGACACGCACTAAAGAGTTTGTTTCCCACTCTGGTGTATCTCTTTTTTAAATAAAAAACTATTTTGCTGGATAAAGTCAATCATTGCTGTACAACCTGCATTATAGATGTGTAGGCAAAAGTAGGAGAAAATGGCTAGCGTCATCCCTACCTCCTCCTCTCACACTTTCTCTTGTAACTCAACAGGAGGGCTCCTTCAGAGCCGATTCTTGCTAACTTTCATTGTAACTGTTTACATCATCCGAATCTTCCCTGGCTTCCTCCACGGGGAATTTTCTAGTCTCAGAAATCCAAATGTCTATAAATATGAACGATTGACATCACATTGAAATCTTTGTTTGATGCCTGGATTCATTAGGAGTTGAAATCCTGCAGGACAGACTCTTGAAAGGCCTGTGGTCAAACCTTTTTGTATTGATCTTCTCGGCGCTGGTGTTCTCAATGTGCCCATGGTAAAATTAGTAGTGCGGCAGTATCTCTTCGTAAAGCTATTTTTGAGCAACTGTTGGTGGTATCTCACTGTTTGCCAGGGAGGAACTCTGAAGGATCATCCTGCAAGATGGTTCAAAGGAGTAGAAAATAACAAAAAGGGGCTGCAGATATTCTGGAGTCTGGGACCAAAGTGAATGTCCCAAGAGAAATATGTGATATGAAGGGATACTTTAAGAAGAAATAGCAATGAACAAGAAGGGATTCTTTCTGGCAGCCATCAAAAGAAGCTGTTCTTTAGGTTCATAGAATGAAAGAGAAATGAAAAAAGGGAAGGGAGTCACTTGAACTAAATACATCCAGTAGCTTTAAGAAGAAAATATGCTATCACTAGATTTCTTGGACCAGAATGAAGTCCAGATATCATTTGCATACAATGGAATGCATTGAGATGGAATTGAACCAGCAATGGAATGGGCTTGGTACTTTTGTTTAAAATAAGACTGTCTTCTTGTTTGGTGAACAACTGTTCATTTTTAACTACCTGGCAAATATTGTATTGCGGATCTCCTTGCCCGATAGGTTAGGATCACCATTTGAAGAACTCCCAGCCCCCAGTTTGCACTGCCAGGGAACTCTGGGATTTCTATTCATAGCCCACCTGATGGCAATAGTCTTGGGAAAGGTTGATTTCTACTCTAGGAGCAACAAAGCAGGCAAGCTGCTACCCTGAGTAAATGTTATATGGTCATGATTAAGAATGAAGGTAATATTAATTTGATTGGTATTTTCAGAGTGTGATTATTTTATTACTTTACATTTCCCCACTGACCTGATATCCATTGCTGGTAGTGGATGAGCAGGAATATTAGCAGTGGAATTATTCCCAGGTCTGCCCTATTTATTCTCCTGACACAATAGGATTAAACGTCATAATTTATATACAAATTCTTATCATTCCTCCTTTTTTATTCTTAATCACTTTTGATCCAAACTATGTTTCAGGAAAGGGAAGGAACCACGCAGAGCAGAAACTTCTGTTATTAGTCCTGCAACAGTGGCTGTCCATACTATACTAAAATAAGATGGTTGAGTGAATCATATTTCTTTGACATGTGGTAGGAATCAAGCTACATTTGCACTTTCTGGTAACCATCATCTGTGAAGTCTTGGAAAAGGCTAGAGTAGGGGTCCCCAACCCCAATCCACGGACCGGCACTCGTCTGTGGCATGCCAGTAACCAGGCCACACAAACAAGTCAAGCCCCTTTGGCAGGATGCAGGCAGCATGCAAAACCACACCCCCTCCGGTTCACGGAAAAACCTTTCCCCATGGAACTGGTCTCTGGTGCCCAAAAGGATGAGGGGGCGCCACTGGTCTAGAGAATTTCAGTTTTATCACTACTTGAAGACATATATTTTTGGTTCACTTGAAATCTATGAAATCATTCTACAGGGGCTAGTAAATTGATTATGATGTTATCCATTCAGTTGTGTCCGACGCTTGCATTACAAATGCACCAAATGATGGTTAAAGATAGTAAAATTACTGAATAGAAAGGAGTTGTATTTTTGTGCTGGTGATAACATTTCCCTGCATTTGACAATACTGTAATACATTTCCATGTTCTTTAGGGATTGAAGACTGTAATCTGTTTCTAAATGACCTGATGTTTCATGGTCAATAATTATGACATTCTGCAAATGTGTTGCATTTTTCTTTGTTGCATCAGCACCTTCTAAAACTTATTTGATATCATTTTCTTTGGTACATTGTGCACAAGTGTATCCATGCACAAACACCGAAAATTTGTATGCCAGAAACTAGGCTGAGCTATAATTATTAATATTTTTGATGCAGAAATCTTCTTGAACCTGGTGAGATGCTTTGGACAAATCCCCAGGGAGTATTTCTGGAGATACTAGGTCAGGGAATATTGCCATTAAATATCCATCATATAATCCATTGGCTGGGTAAATTTACTTTAATTCAATGCCAGCTTCTCTCCAGGTTATCTTATTAGCCAGACCGTGCAGATTTCATTTCTGGTCTGGAGAAAATCAACTTACTGGCAATCAGTTTTTTTCACTATTGTTTTACGTATGTTTCTTTTCTTTTTTTCTCAATTCAAATGGATGTGTGGGTGGTGGAATAAAAAACCCAAACTACTGATGTTTTATTACTGGATTATTGATGGCATTTATATTGTTGATAATAATCACCAAAAGGCAGTGGAGGATGCACTGGCACCTAAAATGCATAACAATGAAATAACTCAGTTAAATTTTTGTTTGTATGTGTATCCTCCTCCATAAATTAAAATTGCCTGTTTGAATTCACCAGCAATAAAAAACTTGTGGTTTGTTCATTTTGCCCTCTGTCACTTATAAAATGGCTTATGATTTAAACTGTGAAAAACTGAGATGGACAGAGAATGTCTGTAGGTGATAAACTTTCTTATGCATACCCTAAATTCAAAAGCAATTCATCTTTTAAAAGGATAGAGAACCCAACCGTCTTGAATATTTAGCATCCATATTGTGTTAGACAGCTGCCCTGTCCTGTCAGATCACTCAAACGAGCTTCATTCAGATGTCCTGGATTTAACTCCTATAAATTCCTGGCCCGCATGGCAGGCTCTAAAAAAACTGGAATAAGCACAGGAGCTCCGTCCTGTTTTAGTTTGGCATTGGGCACCATGTAAAAAAAAAAAGGCACATTTTGTCTAAAGTGTGTTGGGACTGAACCCAAGCTCATTGTGGCTACTAGTAGTGTTGGAAATGCCTCTACAACGTCATAACCCAGGAGTCTTTCCTAAACTAATGCTCACAGTGACTGTCTGATATGTTCCAGATGCTATATTCCAAAACATTGGATCTGGCTGGTAGATTAGATTTATATTTAATTAAAATTAAAGGTAAAATATTTGAACATAGTGGCCATGGCAACTTCCAGTGAATTTAATAATTTCCTCATTGATTTATTAAAGAGTACAATTTTTGATCCACCCAAGTTTTCAGTTGCTTCCTATAGCTCCGAATTAGAGATATTCTATTTTGGAGAAGTTCTGTTGTTCCAGCATGGAACATTAACTTTTTGTTGAATTTTATGCTACTGTAAATAGGGGAAGTTTTTTTCTCACATGAGGCTTGACAGCCTGGTCTCCCAACTGAGGTTTGGGTATGGCTCGCTGATAACAGCAAATGAGCTAGAAATGGCCACTCAAGTCTCCCTCGCTTTTTTGGTGAAACTTCGTTTCGTTAGAAACATTTTCTGAGTATATCAGCATGAAGATGATTCAGACCTTCTTCAGAATTTTTTTTTTTTACAGAGGGCTTCCTAAAATGCAAAGAAGTGAATAGAAGTCAACAGAAAATATATTAACTAATGCAAATCAAATGAAACAACAAGCGTTTTTCTGTCCGATTTGTCAAAATGTGCAAAATGAAGCATCTTATTTTTCACTGAATTACAATATTTTAAAATTTGCTTTTACTCTGCAGATTTGTTTGGAACATTGCAGAATAATCAGAATAATCAAACTTCCTCCATACCTTGAGGGGGGGAGAGAGAGAGAGAGAGAGAGAGAGAGAAGCATAATGGTATTGAAAAATGCATTTAATCTAAAAGACAGTTCGGTCAGTTCTTATTTATCTTATCCATTTAGATGGAACTGCCCATGTCAAAAAGATCTCTACGTGGTATATGAACATTTTTGATAGAGCATAATTAACACAGAGTTATATAGAATAATCACAAACATTTAATATTTCAAAAGATGAATAAAACACTTTTTAAAAATCCACTCACAAAATTCAAGAGAAGGTCTGAATGTTGGAATGAGATTTCAAAAAGTTTCTGAAATGCACGAAAGTATGATGCACTTGAACATAAAAAGATACAACCACATTCTGAGGAAGAAGATAGCATTTTCTATAGCCTTTCTCAAAAGCAAAACAGAGAGACATAGCACAATTTCAAGAAGCCTATTGCCCAAATAGATTGGAATACATTCACAAGCTATAATATATTGATTATCTGACACTTTTTATCATGCATTAGCTGTAAAGGCTGCATTCATATTTTTTTGCTACCGTGGTCCCTCAGAATGTGGAAGATTGACCATTTTAATGACAGACCTTATCAGTCCTTGCGGTTGTCTCCGATTTGGTACATTTTAAATATAACTATATGATTTAAAATTCAGTTAAAATATTAATTTATTGCCACATAGGACTACCTCATCAATGTCTGATTTTCCTGCACTTGTCAAGAATTGTCAAGAATGCCATTCTTATGGATAATATTGGAGGTTCTGGGCTAATATAGAAAGCTCTGGAGGCCCAAGATAGACCTTCCCAATGGATTCTCTATAGATGAAAATGTTCAAGCATCTAGCAGAGCCAGGCTATAGAGAAAGAAAAGATGAGGGTCACTTGACTACTTCTTTCCCACTGTGACCACAGCAATAGAAGTTGGGCTCCCATGAGACTCTCCTCGCCTCACTGGCCCAAAATAGGCCTTTCCCTCCCATCCTCAACCTTCTGCACTCACAGCCCTCTCAAGAGTGATTGCAGGAAATGATAAAAAAAGTCAATATGGCAATGACAGCAGTCCCAGCTCTGCTTTTATTTTGGTCTGTATTGCAACTATCTCTATCAACTTCTGAACAGCCTACTAGAGGACAGCAGAAATGTTTTTCTTGTATATCTTGATTGTCTTCTAATGGCAATTTTGATGGCCTTCTGGAGTTTTCAGCCTAATATTCAACTGATCAGATTTTTTTTTGGTAGGTGTGGAGCAAGAAATGGGGACAAGGATGAACACCGCCCCACCCCCAAAAAGCAGGCATCCAGTGCATGTCAGCCTCATATTTTTCCCGGCATTGTTTCTGTTTTTTACTGTTCCTAAGGAATTTATATTGAAATAGGCACAGAAGCAATAAGTAGTAATGGTTTGAAATTTTCAGGTAAATGTTTTTTTTAAATTGCGAGCATGTAGGCATATTAATACTATCACTAAGATCAGGTCCCCAGCCCCCCGGGCCACAGACCAGTATCAGTCCGCAGTTCGTTGGAAACTGGCCTGTGCAAGTGGCCACCGAGTGCGCGAAGCTTTATTTGCACATGCATGGGATTAAGGTTGCACAGGCAAAAACCATCCCCTTCCTCCTACCACCTCTCACCACCACTGCTAGTCCATGGAGGAACGGGGGGGGAGGGACAGACCTCAAATCCTCCTTCCCTTTCACTTGCAACCTTCCCTGCTGCCTTCCCCATTGACTCTCTGGGGAAGCTGGCAGAGAAGATTGCAAATGGCAGTCAAATAATTGCAGAGCCCTTAGTGACCAGTCATAAATGAAAACAGGTTTCCAAATGCCTGAAATGCAGTTTTGTGACTGTGGGGATAGGGGAGGGCAACCACTTACAACAGCCAGAGGCTATAAAACACCTGTTCTGAGGCTGTGCTAAATATGAAAACTCATACAATGACCACTTGCTAGTCGAGAACTACATGTATTCTTTGTCGTGTTTCAATGTTTTAAAAGGGCTGTCTGTCAATCTCATTCTGATGGAGTATTTAAATGAGTGAGGGAATATTTACTCTTATGATATGGGCCTATTATCACATTTTGATTGAATTTCCATAGGTTTGTTATTATTCCAATAGAAGAATTAATTTAGTTTAAGATGTACCGTATTTTTCCACCTATAAGATGCTACTTTTTCCTAAAAATACTTACCTAAAAACAGAAATGCATCTTATACACGGGCAGTTGTGAAACTGCTGAAACAACCTAACTACTGAGACAACTCAATAGGTTTCTTCCAATCATGAACCGTATGTAAATAAGGGGTGTCTTATACACAGAGGCGTCTTATAGATGAAAAAAATACGATAATTACATATAAATATATCCTGAAACTTAACAATGAAAAATTATGGATTGATTGAGCATAGGGGGCAACTTTAACTATTAATAATCAGAAGAGTAATCATCAGAAAGACAGTCTAAAATAAAACATTACATCAATTGTAGACAGATTAAATTATATTTATGACAATATATATATATGGATTCAATTGTAAATATGAAAGATCTGTTCTACATCTACAAATTACATCACATTCAGTAAGTATTATTTATTGTAGCATATAGATTTTGGCTATGGGATACAGTGGAAGACAGAAGAATAAAGCAAGCTCATTCTGCTTGATCAAACTCATTCATACTAAAGATTTGTTGGTAAAAAGGCACTGGCATTATTGCAAGCAGTTACAACAAAATTAAGTATAATTTTTGTATACTTTTATAAAAATTGAGATCTTGATATTCAGGATGTTTGTATAAATTCAAACCCAGTGACAATTGCTTGTGTGTGCAGACATTCTTCAGAGCAAGAGTCCATGAAGATTGTGAGCAGAGTTTGGTTGGGTAAATCTACGCCATGAAGAGCAGAACAACACAGAGAATTCTAGACACAGCAATGACATTCACAAGTTTGTAAAAACTTCCTGGAAAATCCATTGAAGAAAACTCAGTCTTGGCATTAAGATGTTTGACAAAACAATGTAACCTCAGAAAAATAAAGTTAAAATCAAATTAATGCTGAACGCAAACAGAACATTAGTTCCTAAATGATCAAACTTATTTGCAATTACCTCTATCTGAATACTTGGTCATTGAAAGGCTATACTGTAACATGTACATTTGTATTTATTTAAGTGGCACTCTCTATGTAGATGGATCTTTTTAAAGAGAAGACTTGACATGCTGTCATAAAGTGGCTAAAAGTGACACTGCGGAAAGGAAGTGGAGGTCTTTTGTTCATTGTTTTCTGCTTATCACACCTTTCAAAAACCAGATTTCTGGAAAAAAGGCAAGAAAGGTAATCAAAATGAGTAAGAAGCTGGAACCACTCCAAGCTGTTATATAAACATGGAACAATGATGAATAAAGAAGTCCTACGAATGGAGGTGTATAAAGTTATGCAAGCTATGGAGAAAATCAATAGGGAAGCATTTTTTCCCTTCTTCCTACCGGCAGAACAGAGGTCATCCACACAAGCTGAACAATGGAGGAGTCAAGCTAGATAAATGCAAAATCTTTAGACAGCGAAGATAAATTGGGTAATATTCCAAAGAGCAGACTTTATACAGAGGACTCCGAAAGATGAGTCAATATATTCATGGGACATTCAAGAATTTCAATAGTAGGGCCAAAAAAGCCAGAATGACCACCAGACAGTGACAAAGAATTGGACTTTTTAGTTCTTTTAAAGCTTTATTAAGCTTAAAAATGGAATTAACATTATTGAGAAATTTTTTTTAGCATATTTACTATTATATTTAAACTAAATCATTGTATAATTTTACACATTGGGGAACCACAGCAGGAAGTGATTTTGGCTATTTAGGAAACAGCATATTGGATAAGATAGGCCAGATATCCTGTGACTTACAGGATAACAAAGTTGAAAGGAACCTTGGAGGTTTCTTAGTTCAACCACCTACCCAAGATTGGCAGATGAGGGAGATCATTCTCTGTATTATGAATGAAGGCCTTCTGATGTTCTGTAAGGAGTTCTCAACTTACTCAAATCGACAATTCCAGTTGTAAACGTGATAGTCATAAAGCATCACCATGGCGACAGTGTCATCATGTGATCAGATCTGATTTTACGACCTTTTTTGTAGCGGTTAAGTAAACATGGCAGTTGTTAAATGAACGTGGTGGTGATTGATTGCCATGGCTTTTGCTGGAACAGGAAGTAAAGTCTGGTTTCTGACTTTAAACATTATAAATGGCAGTCATGTGACCATGAGGACTGCAGGTGGTCAAAATGGAGGCCCATTGCCAAGTGCCCAAAACGTGGTCCTGGAGATCAGAACTTTTGAATCTGGGTTGCAAGTTTCATTTTGGGGGTCCCTCATAAATTCAAATGGTCACTAAGTGACCAATTGTAAGTCGAGGACAACCTGTATGTCCTAAATGTGCTTCTTAGGACAATGGGATGGAAGCAGTGTTGGCCTGGGTTCTTCTTTCAGTTGCCATCTGCTGAGTAGAGCATGTACTTTCTGTCAAGGACACCTCCAGTAGTTTGTTCCTTCGTGGAGATAAATGCATTGTGGAGAATTTATTGTGCTGTTGCAAGGCCAGCAAAAATCCCATTTTGTTGCAGAGGTAGAATTCTAAAACTGCTTGTTTCCTGTCATGCAATTTTTTGCAAACGTACTTATAAAGATACCTGTCTAGACCTGAAGGAAGCAAGTGTAATTAACTTATGTTTTAAAAGTGGCTGGATTATAAATAAATACACATAAATAAATAATAGATTGAAATGCAGCTTGATCCATTGGGTCATTATGAAACAAATGCAGGCTAATGGATTTCGTTTATTTTAGTTTTCCTATTTCCAATATGTGTAACTATTTTTCTGCCAAGGAAAAGCATCCAGAACGATGCAAAGCATAATAATGAAAACACAGGACAATGTACTTTGAGAAGAAATCCATAATATAGTACAGAAATAATACTAAAAAACGTAGGGCAGCTGGAAAAACCAATAGTCAGCAAATGTAGAGGGCAGAATAGGTAATATTGGATCGATTTAGGATGAAAACAGATGGGGAAAATGGTTTCCTGTGGCTTCTTGTAGATATTAAACAAATCTTGGGCCAAGATAAAAGCCGAGGGCTAAATCTTGTAACAATGCCAGTCCTACAGCACTAAACTGGAGATCCCAGGCAGTCTTTAAAGGTAGACCATATCCGAAGTGTTACAACACGAATTGTTGAACCTGGTTATCATTGTGCAGGTAGTGTCATAGTCTACACACTGACCTGAGATTATAAAAGATACCTTGCTACACGTAATTTGCTCCTTCAGAGGCAATGCTGTATAACTGAGTATGGCTAAATTGAACAAGTCCAAAGGTATTTTACTAGAAGATTACTCCGTTCCTCTACCCTCAATAGAATACCGTATACCACCA
>JANHFO010004902.1:31522-46881 GCA_032468095.1 Pareas carinatus
ACCTTTATATTCAACACTGAATCCTCCTTCCTTCCTTCCTTCCTTCCTTCCTTCCTTCCTTCCTTCCTTCCTTCCTTCTTTCTTTCCTCCCTCCCTCCCTTCTGATGAGAAATGAAGGAGTTCCTCTCTTTTTTTAAAGTCAGTGAAACAGAGTAAACTTTTTCATTCCAGTTGTAATTACCAAAAGAATTTAAAACTCAAGCTGGATTTTTTTACATTCACCCTCAAAAGAGGTGGCCAAGCAGATAGAACCCTTTCTGGCATGGGTGGGAGGATAAAGAACAGGAGATTCTGGCAGTCAGGAAAATTGTTGTCCAGATAGAAGATCTGACAATCTAAGACCAGAAGCTAAATTAATCATGAAATTTCTCCTTTGCCAAAAGAATCAGAAGTGGAAAGGGCCACTGAAATATTAAATCCACTTGTTTATTCCTTCCTCTGCTTGAGATTTCAACTACCATCTCTACACGTTAGTCTGTTATTTCTACATGAATCATTGGTGGGAGAGCTGCAGAGTGCTTTGAATTTCAGCTCTAAAAGATGATTCATGGAATATGGGATACAAACAATGGAACTTTGGAAAGGAGTCAGAGCTTGTCTTGGAAAAGTATGGTAGAAAATCTCATTTGCTTTGGCACATTTTCTTCCTCATTGTTCTGCTTAAATGTCCCAACTATTGTTGCATGCTTCTTTTCTCCACAAATTTTTATCAATTCCATCACCAGTTTCACTCCAATAATGGATCTGATGGAAAAATATGCTCTACAGTAGATGTTAATCTTGCTCTTTTCAGATGCTGAAAAATGCACTAAATGTTCCACACATCAGTATCCAAATATCAACAGAGATGAATGTATACCTAAGATCAAAACTTTCCTATCCTATCAAGAACATTTGGGGATCATCCTAGCTTTCCTTGCCTTATTTCTTTCTTTGGTAACAGGATTAGTTTTGGGAATCTTTATTAAATTCCAAGAAACTCCCATAGTCAAAGCCAACAATCAGGATCTCTCCTACATCCTCCTCATCACTCTCCTGCTTTGCTTCTTGAGCTCCTTCCTATTTATTGGTCAACCAATGAAAGCCACCTGCCTTCTCCGACAAACAACCTTCAGCAACATCTTCTCACTTGCCATTTCTATTGTCTTGGCCAAAACAATCATTGTGGTGTTAGCTTTCTTGGCCACAAAACCAGGGAATAAAGTACAGAGATGGCTGGGGAAAAGCCTGACCAACTCCATCATTCTTTCTTGTTCAGGTGTCCAAATTTTTGTCTGCAGCATCTGGTTGGGCATGTTTCCCCCATTTCCTGATTTGGACACATACTCACAATCTGGTGAGATCATTCTTCAATGTAATGAAGGTTCTCTAGCCATGTTCTACCTTGCTCTAGGCTACATGGGCTTCCTGGCTGTCATCTGCTTCATGGTGGCTTTCCTTGCCAGGAATCTCCCTGGGGCAATCAATGAAGCCAAGCTCATCACCTTCAGCATGCTGGTTTTCTGCAGTGTCTGGGTATCCTTTGTACCCACCTATCTCAGCACTAAGGGGAGGTACATGGTAGCTGTGCAGATCTTCTCCATCTTGGCCTCCAGTGCTAGCCTGTTAGGCTTCATTTTTATTCCCAAATCTTACATTATTTTCTTAAGACCTGATCTGAATACAAAGGAACATCTATTGTCAAAATAAAATAGAATTTGAGGCACTGGCCTATGAATTTATTAGCAAACTATTAATGGTTTTTTTGCAAGTGATACATGAATTAACCAAAGCTAGTTTTTGGTTCATATAACTATGATTTTAATTATCAATAATTACCTAATATGTACTTCAACTTGTACCAGAAGAAGCTAAATAGATTGATCCAAAATGTTTCAGTTATAGGAAATGTTAGCTTAGCTGGCCAACTATGGATTTGTAATTGTGCTGAAGAATTTTGTAAGTGGGCCTATTACCAGAACATGGAAACACAATGTGACAATTTGTGATCAAGAATGTTCAGATAAACATTTGGAGGCAAAACCTACATCGTTGGTATGTTAAGAAACACATCCAGAGAACAACTAATTAAGTATCACCACATGCTTATTATGAAATGTTAGCCTAAGCATTTCTTCAGTAAAAGCCCTTACCTGGATCTTGAGACTCTGCACATGATCACTAATGCTCTAATAATCTCTCAGGTGGATTACTGCAATGGAGCTAACCTTGAAGAGTATTTGGAAGCTGCAGCTAGTGCAGAATGTGATACATGCACTGTTCTGGGATCTCTTGGTGTAAAGAACTGAAACTTACCTTGCCTTAAATGCACATTCCTTCACAGAAGACAGAGGATAATTTCCTGAAATTTTTACGGATATATGTTTGATGAATAGCTTGATATCTAAACAAATAAAATGTTTATTAATTTATTAAATTTATATGCCATCCATATCTTTAATAGGGTGACTCTGGTCCAATCTGTTGCCTCTCAGAGAATATAAATTACATTCAAAACCACTTTCTTTTCCAAGAAACAATCATGCTGGTAGGAAATCACGTGGTAAAGGCAGTTTCAAAATTTGTGAAAGTTGCTCTCTCTTTCATGTCGCCACCAATCACAATTCAGAAGAAAAACAGATCACATTCCTAAACAGATGGTGAGAATTCATTTTAAACTTTGGGTGGGTGGTGCAAGGTCACATATTTCATGTATTTCTAATCATTCAGTTTATTTGTTAACTCAAATGAAAAATTGCTGTTATCAGGTGTTGGGAAATGTTGGTGTCTCACCCAAAACATCATGGTGTGGCACTTTGACACATCTTATAGGTTTTCATTACTAGTATATACATTGGTGTATATGAGGTATCCAAAGTGTGATGTCAGAACCACAACTGAGTGATGTTCCAATTAGATTGTTGAAGAAGTGAAGACTCCATGCTGTCTGAAGAGCAGAGGGATTGATCAACCCAGGCACAAGTGAGTAGGGATAGTTATCCATCTGGTCTTGAACAAAAGGAGATAAAGTAGAGATTATAAGATGGGTCATTAATTGGCAAGGTGCTTATTTAATACAGTGGTGATTAGGTAATATAAGAATAGATGAAAAACAAAGCTGAATACGACCTTCCCCCTACAGCAAAGAATTTTAAACAGTATTTTTCACACAGTTAAAACTACTGGAAGTCACATGATATTGATAAAAGGCACTGAGAAAGTTATAATCACACTCCAGCTCTTCAAGATAACCTTGGACCAGCATCCTTTTTTCAAGGAGAAATATGTCAACAAACTTATATCGTTGCATCCTCACTCAACTGATCTAAGACAGCACTTCAAAGACAGCTCTTCCCCCCTTCTCTCAAGCATTGGTGGGTTCAAAATGTGGGTTCAGGCGAACATAATTAGCGTAGGACTTGACAGACACATGATTAGATAAATTAATTCTACTTTATTGTAAAGCTACACTAACATAATCTTGCAGGTCTGAAGGTACACTTTTCCTCCCATTACCTTACAGCCCAAGAACTCAGGAAGGTCCCTATTAAACCTCTCATTCCACTCATTGTGCAGCTGTGGGATATTCTGCACCTTATCTAATCCAGACAACATCTTTGTCTGTCTCCCAAGGTTTTTACACACACCATTATGATGCCTGAGATCCAGGGGCTAGGTATGCTAACCTATGATGTAGGATTCCACAGGTGTAACAATTGTCCAAGGACATTTGTCTTCCATAACAGATCTCATAAGGGCTAAGAAATTTCGACCTCTTTAGCAACTTTGATCTTTTCTTGGGAAATTTCCTTCCAGACATATGGAGGCAGTCATAGATTAGACCTCTTCTTCATCTCAGAGAGATGTCATAATTGAAAATTGAAAATTGAAAGAGATTTCAACAACCATGTTGATATGGTGAGAGCACAGTCTGATTCAGTTGCAAGTAGAAAAAATTCTGGGCCATAATCTTCCTATTACTCATGAACATATTGATGGGGTGCAAGATCCTTAAGTCGAAGGGATATTGCCTCCTTCTTTGTCAGATAGTTGCCAGATGACCTGTAGATTCTGTTCTATGTATTTCTACAGTATATCTCTATGTTTTCTCTATATTTGTAATTGCTGCTGCTTACGTCAGCAATGTATCCATGACAATAACTGATAAGAAACCTTGTGACCTAAGATACTTCTGCGTAAGACCACATACTTCTGCCCCCTTTTCTCTTTGAACTCCTGCCAGATAGTACGCAGGAGTGAACTATCTGCCAAGATGTAGTCTATTACTTAGACTAGGTTTTTCTACCTTATTTTATTTTAAATAAAAGTGTTTTGATTAGAACTATGCTCTTGGTTTCATTCTAAAAGTATGTTAACGGTGGTCAGCTATAATTCATCATTCAACCTCACAGGGGGATTTATGGATTTTAATCCATCCCCACCATTCTTGATAGCCATTTTTGCCAAAATAGGTGTAGGTCAGGGAGGAATTGGAAATGATATCAGTGTTTGATTCTCTGTCTCTGAATCTACAGGCAAAGTAGTAGTTTGAAATCAATCCATCCATGTCTTGCAATCCGGTTCTGAGGCCAAGACAAATAATAATCATTTTCATATATGTACTTTTCTAGACACTTGATTGCAAAGAAAAAAAGGGAAATCGTTTATTAAAAAGTGATACTTCTTTTCAACATTGACTTGAAGACAAAATCTTGGGGGGGGGGGAGGAATAAAAGAACATTAAAAAGTCAAAAGTTACTTATCAGAATTAGTAGCCGATATTTTGGAACTTACTAAAACTTGTTTTTCTATTTTATTTTGACATCACATGTTCTTTTGTATTCAGGTCTGGTCTTAGGAAAATAATAAAACATTTAGGGATGAAAATGCAGTATAGAAGCCCTGCATTGGAAGCCAAAATGGAAAAGACCTGCACAGCTACCGTGTACTTCCCTTTGGTGCTCAGGTAGGTGGGCACAAAGAACACCCAAACACTGCAGAAGACCAGCATGCTGAAGGTGATCAGTTTGGTTTCATTGAAGGACCCAGGAAGATTCCTTGCTAGGAAAGCAACTATGAAACAGATGGTAGTCAGGAAGCCCATATAGCTAAGGGCCCCATAAAGCATGGTGACAGAACCTTCATTACACTGTAGAATGATTTCTCCAGATTGTGAATGCATGTCAGACTCAGGAAATGGGGGGAAAGTGCCCAACCAGATGCTGCAGAAGATAACTTGGAGACCTGAGCAAGAAAGGTTGATGGAGTTGGCCAGACTCTTTCCCAGCCATCTCTGCACATTATTCCCTGGTTTTGTGGCCCAGAAAGCCAATATCACTGTGATTGTTTTGGCCAAGACAGAAGAAATGGCAGCAGAAAAGATGATGCTGAAGGCTGTTTGTCGAAGAAGGCAGGTAGTTCTCCTTGGCTGACCAATGAACAAGAAGGAGATAGAGAAGGAAAGCAGGAGACAAACAAGAAGGATATAAGAGAGTTCCCGATTGTTGGCTTTGATTATGGGAGTTTTTCGGAATTTAATGACAATTCCCAAGACAAAGAATGTGCTTATAGAAAGGAACAAGGCAATGCACATCAGCATGACCCCCAATTTTTCTTGATAGGATAGGAATGTCTTAATCTTGGTGATACAGTGATCTCGGTTGTTGTTTGGATGTTGATCTGCTGGACATTTGGTGCATTTTTCTGTGTCTGAAAAGAGTAATGGTAGCATTGAACTTAAATTTTATCCGTGGTTCTCCTCCTACCTCTCTGACTGGACGCAGACAGTGTTGGCAAGAGAGCAGAGGTCGACTCCGTGGGGCCTCATTTATTTCATCGCTGGTTATTGGGGGTCAGTCTTTGGCCTCCATATAAAGGGTCCGCAAGTTGGGCATCCTCCTGGATACATGGCTGTCCTTAATAGACCATGTGGCAGTCATCACCAGGGGGTGCTTTTACCAGGTCCGCCTCATCCACCAATTGCGCCCCTTTCTAGATCGCGACACCATGCGGACGGTCACTCCAGCACTCGTCACGGCGTGTCTGGACTACTGTAATGCTCTTTACATGGGGCTCCCCTTGGGGTGCATCCGGAAGCTGCAGCTGGTGCAGAATGCGGCCACGTGGAGGGTTATGGGGGCCAGTGGCAGGACCCATGTGCCCCCCCCGCGTGAGCTGCATTGGTTGCCGGTGGGCTTCCAGGTGCACTTCAAGGTGCTTGTTATAACCTTTAAAGCACTCCATGGCTTAGGACCTGGCTAATTACGGGACCACATTCTGCAAGAAAACACCTCCCACCGATCGGTATGCTCCCACAGAGAGGGCCTCCTCAGGGTGCCGTCACCCTCTGGAATGACCTACCCCCAAAGATTCTCAGACCTCCATGCTTTCCGACGTGCCATACAAACCTACCTCTTTACCCAGGCCGGTTTGAACTAATCACACCTTTCCCTTGCCTAAATAGCTTATTAATTGTAATTTTAATTTTAGATCTGGTTTTAAATTGATTTTGTATTGTGGTTTTAAATTAGCCACTGAAACTATGCTATTTTTTTAAAAAAAATTAATATGTGTTGTTTGTCTCAATTGTTTTATATGGCTGTGCACCGCCCTGAGTCCCTTCGGGGAGAAGGGCGGTATAAAAATTTAAATAAATAAATAAAGATTAATGAGTGGTCTTCAGTAAATTGTTTCTCCACCTAGAAACTCTCTGAATCTGAATCCTGAAATAGGACATGCCATGAAGAGCATGGACTAGGAATTGGAGAGAGGGAGGTTCAGAGGTTCAGAATAGCAGGGTTGGAAGGGACCTTGGAAATCTTATTGTCCAACCCTCTGCTCAAGCAGAAGACCCTATACATTCCAGACAAGGTGGCTGTCCAGTCTCTTCTTAAAAACCACCAGTGATGAAGCATTCACAATTTCTGAAGACAACCTGTTCTGCCTGTTAGGAGGTTTCTTCTTCTTAATTCCAGGATGCTTCTCTCTTTTATTAGTTTCTATCCATTGTTTCTTGTCCTGCCATCTGGTGCTTTGAAAAATAAGTTGACACCCTCTTCTTTGTGGCATCTCCTCAAATACTGGAATATTGCTATTGTGTCACAGCCCTAGTCCTTCTTTTCACTAGACTAGACAAATCCAATTCCTGTAACTGTTCTTCTTTAAAGCCCTACATGGCTTAGGGCCAGGTTATCTGTGAGACCACCTTCTACCACATAGTTCTCAGTGACCGGTAAGATCCCACAGAGTTGGTCTCCTCTGGATCCCATCAACTAAACAATGCCGGCTGGCGGGCCCGCAAGGGAGGGCCTTCTCTGTGACTGTCCCAGCTTTCTGAAACCAGTTACCTCCAGAGATCTGGACCATCCCCACTCTATTGGCCTTCCAAAAAACTCTGAAGACCTGGCTTTTCCAGCAGGCTTGGGACCTTTGACCTCCCTTGGCGATCTGGCGAGGTCCGGCCATGAACGGTGTGTGAGTGTGTTTTAAAGTTTTAAATGTTTTTAATATGAATGTTTTAATTATGTTGTGAGCCACCCTGAGTCCTTGGAGAGGGGCGGCATACAAATTTAATAAATAAATAAATAAAATAAAATAGATAATAAGCTAGATCAGGTTTCATAAAGGGTTTCCTAGGATCCCTGGGGATTTTCAAAGACCCTCCCTGGGTGCTCCACATCAAAATTATTTGCCAGTCTAGATTGGAAAATAATACAATATTAAAATCTCATCAAACAATCATGAGAAGCAGTTGCAGCAGTGAATGTATCAATTTTAATTTTTAATATGGTAATTATCAGTACATGTAAACCATACTAGCAGTTCTTTTGAGATCCTCCATAATTTTCAAAAGTGAAAAGGGGTCCTGAAAGCAAAAATCTTAACAAACACTGAGTAGATGGACCATTGGCCTAATGAAGTTATATATAAACAGCTCTCTTTGTTCAGAATTTGTATTTAAAATAGTAATTAAGACTACATACCAAGAAAGCCTGGATCAGTTATGTCTGTCAGCATTGCTGGCTTATTTTGTAATCAAGGAAAAGGTAAGGTGTGGGGATTAATCCTATGCCTTTTATAGTTTTTTCCTGATAAAATTAGCTTCCCTCCTACACCTTTAATTCTTTAATTGCTCATCTTTGTTTAATTCCAGATACCATTAAGGTGTTTCTCATTTATGGGGAACCCATTTCAAAAATTTTAAAGTAATGCTTTTAAAAATGGTTCAACATTTGCTCTGGAAAATGATTTAATGGAACAGAGCAGAATTTCAGCCTTCCTATGTTTTTAAAGAATGATCTTTGGATAGACTTCTTGTACTATTTCTTGTATTGTTTAGGTAAAGACCTGAAAATCCTGACCTTCCTCACACTCCACTCTCTGTTCTTATGGAAATATCTGTTTGATCACCACCAACATCCAGAGCTCCCTCACCTGATATTGCTTTCTTTTCTGTATGGCAAGCTTATAGGTAATTCTTAGAAAATGCTCTAGTTTCTCCCTCAAATATATATTTCTTAAGAGGACATCAATCATGGTGATCAAAGGGAATCCAAAGTGCATTGGAAACACAGATCATGTTTTACTTGCCCGTATCAATTTCACTGCAGACCAGAGAGGAAAAGTTCTGAACACGACAGAGATGGGGTAAGTAAATTAGGAGGAAGATTTTTATTTTATTTTTATTTTTATTAAATTTCTATACTGCCCCTCTCCCAAGGGACTCGGAGCTGTGTACAGCCAGAAATAAAAACACAGAAATACAATCATACAAAATTAAAACCGTTAAAAGAATTATACAGACTGGCCTAAACTAAAAAATTTTCAGATAAAATTAAAATTAAAAACCCCAATTAAAATACCAAATACAAAAGAGGGATCAGGACAGCCCGGCTTGGGAATGTCTTTAAGGCCCGACGGAAGACCAGGAGATCCGTGATGGTCCGAAGATGGGTTATCACTTCAGAGCATGATGGGGTTGCAGCTGAGTCCATTGATAAGAGTAAGACAGCTAATGCTAACACTCAGGGAAGGCACATAATGAAAGCTACCAGTACCAAATGACCCCCAATAGCCAGCTGATCCTCAATGTAGATCTTCTATTCCAAGCATGATATCCTTATACCAGCTTCAGTCTGTATTTTGAACTAATTTCTGGCCATTTTTCAAGAATAAACACATGCAAAGCAGATAGTGATAATCATGTTATACCCAAGACATGGATATCTGTTGCTTAAGAAGGGTGGTAATTGGTATACTAGAAGCAATTATGTAAATTATCAAAGCCATTACCTACAAACCCAGTGTCAGCTGGGGATCAGGAAGTACTTAAAGCTTATGGGGGAGTGAAATTCTGTCTGGAATAGGCTTCATCTCAATCCTAAAGCCCAGTTTTTACCCCTTAACTTTGTCTTTATTTATTAATTAAATGTATATGTTACCCACCTTGCTATCCAAAGTGACTCTGGGCGGCTTATCTAATTTCAATTTTTCTCCATCTAATGCATTATTTGTACTAGGAAGCATTCAAGGCTACCAGTTGCTTCCTTGGAGTTAAAAAATTAGGGAGCAGTATAGTTGGGTGCCATCAGCATATTGATGTCCTTGCTTAGTAATTAAATAGCCTAGAAGACAAGACATAATCCCAAGGAATCATGAAATAGGTGCCAAATTGTAGTCCTGCCTTCTGTGTACATCCCAGCTGGAAGGACTGCTAAACCATCACTCTAGAAGTCCAACTCTCATTAGATGACCCAGAGTCATCCCATGGTTGATCCCATGATTGATGGCATTGAAAACTGTTGAGAGTTTCAGAACAACTACCAGCATTGAATTCCTCCCAACTAATTTCCAACAGATTAGCAAAGTAAACAAAGTAATTTCACTACCATATCCTGGAAGACACCTCATTGAAATGAATCTAGAAAATAACTATCAAATCTGGAACTATGAGGGCATATACATTTTTGTCCCATCAAATAAATTCTTTTTAGGGGGTGGGCTCACTCAAGTCCAATAGTTTCAAGATACAAAATAAAACAATTTTAGAGCAATTTGCAAAGCTGGATTACCACTGGAAGATGAACTTGATTCTCAGTTAGCACCAGCCTAACCTCACTCAGTGGGGAGGCCTGAGGAATGGCTGTCCTGCATGATATTGAAATGACAGCAGGTGGACCTTGAGGTGTCCTGCTTTGTTTAGATAAGCATCAAACTTTGAATGGTTGTTGGAAAAATATAAGAAGTTGAGTCAAATCTGGAGACAGATGTTGCAGACAATAGTCATAATTTGCATGGTACTTTCTGAAACAATTTTCAGCTGGCCTTCAAAACCAGTTCCATGTATGATTTGCAGAATACATCAGATAGCTGTGTTAAAAGCATTATTGGGAGCATTTCCTTTATGCTTTGTAATGTTGAGTAGAAACTAATCCGCTTTCCTTGATTCGTGAGAATTCCAAAATGGGGTTAGTAATTAGGATTATAACCATAAAATTACAGCACTGTTTTATTTATTCCTTTAAGGAACATTTAGTCTACTTTCCAGCTACAAGTTGCCTGAGGCATCTGAGTGAAATAATAAAAAAATTAATACAAATACAAAAATATTTAGCAAAAGCAATAATTCAAAGAATGTAAATCATGCACTGATTTCCACAGGGGGAACAAAATGAAGTCGGCAGTGACAATTCATTGCTTTGGCAAGGCAAAATCCTGTCAGAACAGATCAGATGTTTGGGTGTGAAAGACTAATAGAGAGGAGCTAAATAATTATGCCGTGGTTTGCAACAGTGCAGGTCAGCATAATTTCCCCAACAGCACAACTCAACAGGCAGCTTTTGGGTTGCTGGCTCTGAATGGGCAGTTTGATAGAGGAAGAGTAGGCAGAATTTTGTGATCCCTGGATCCACCCCCACCCCTACCCATGGTGTGAAAAATTTACCATTTCTTAAATCCTAGTGGTGTGGTTTCCCTCAGTTTTAAGAGGGAAACAGAAATAGGTCACATTCCCTATCGATAGAAAAATAGTAAAGAATAAAATGGCAGCTTTGGATTTCTAAAGGGCTGTGATAACTGAGCATCAGGATGTTCTGTCTTGTACAAGTTCATTTCTGAGCAAAGCTATTTCTTAATAGTTGCAGCAAGTGGATGCAGGTGTGTTATAGGATTATTTGGTAATGACAGCAAGATGAAAGAAGAAAGGGAGGGAGGACCCCCTAGAGAAGATATTGGAGCCATTCATTAAAGTTGAACCACAGGTGGAGCTAATGACTTAGGTATGGATGAGTCACGGATCCATCTGGAAGGAAATGTCGGCCAGTAGTGTAAAAGAAAAGAGAAGGAATGCTTGTCATTATTGATTTGAAATCACACCAACCTGCCATCAATAGTTCATGGACCACCCTTCATTGTGTATTTGCTGATGGAGGAATCTCCTTGAGAAGTTGTCCAGGCTTGGATGATTGCACAAGTTGGTGCTCTCTTTAAGGAGGGGCTTTCTTCTTTGAGAATCCTGGAGTTTTAATCCATTAAGAATAGTAGCTTAGGGCAGTGGTTCTCAACCCACCCTCCTCCACGGTTCACTTTTGGACCTTGAGCCATTCAGAACCAAGCCATGGACGTGGTGGGCAAGTACACAGGTGCATCCTCACTTGTGCAAGCAGCGGGTGAGTGCGCATGCACTCCATTTGCGCAAGTGGCTGGCACGCATGCCTGTTGCTCGCATGGAAACATCCCTTCTCCTCCAACCCCCCCCCCAAAGTAGGGGAACTCTGACTAGGGCAGTTCTACAGCTTCATAGCTCCAATGTATTTTTAAACCAACACACAATTATTTTAACTTCTGCCGATCTTTAAAGGCAGAGTACATCGAGAGGTGATTTTGAACTAATGGGAACTTTGGGTTGTTTGTTTTCTTCTCTTGTACTCTTACCTTCTGTCTGCACTGCTAGATAGATATTGGATCATGGGTGTAATGTATTAAGCTTAATGTTGTTCTGCTTAGTCATTGGCCTAAAATAATTGAAGTCTGAGCAGGCCCAGACTGCCTGTCTCCAGGGGTCGTTAGCATGGAAAAATGTCTAATTGTCTATTGGCTGCCTCCTAGAGGCCATTCTGTATATAAGCCTGTTGTGCAGCAGTATTACTGGCTTCGATCGTGATTCTGCTTGCTGTATGCTATGTGTTGTTGTCTGCAATAAACCTGATGTTATCTTTCCTAAATGCCTAAAGAACCGACTATATGACATTGGGCAATGGTGAAATGATTCCTGAATCATGTAGCATGTAGCTAAGTATACGTGATACGTCAACCCAATACTGAAACTAGGCAAGAAAATCAAAAAAAGCCTCAATCATCTAATTCATTACTATCCCTTATATCAGAATCAGAATCACTTGGTTTTAGCAGAGGCCTGAATGAAAAATCATCAATACCAACATTTAAGGCAGAAATACTGGCATCTTTCCTTCTATAGTTGCCACATACTTTGTGGCATCTTGAGTCAGGAGCAAGTGCACTCCTCTGGATGAAAGATGTATTTACTTGGAAGTAAGGATGGATGCTGATCTAACAGATCATCTACTGCAAAGTCAATACCCTTCATAAATAGGGTACAAGAAGCAATGCAATTCCTCGCCAAACAATGCAGCTGTTTTCATATAACAATCTTAACTTGATTACTGATTTAACCCATATTTTGGATTTACATGATACCGTAAATTAATTTTTGATTCATCAATTGAACTATGTTCACAAAGCACAACTGCATTTGCACAAACATTTTGCATCAAAAGTAACTTTGACCAAACCTAGCATGTTGTCGGAGTGCAACAACCAGGTTTGTAATAGGTTTGATTAAGCAAGTTGTGTTAACATAGCCACTGAATGCCTAATAGTGGGGTGCAGAGAATGAAGTAGAGTGACTTATCAAAATGTTGCACTTGTGTTTTCGCTGCTGCCTTTTCATCTTTTCACCGGCTTGATTTCTGCTGTTCTTGTCCTAAAACACAGCTGCAGCCTCAGTCTATCCATGCCAACTGGCAATGGCCATTTGAGGCTTTTTATTGCTACAGTGCTGCTAACAGATTTCACCTAGTTCCTTTCTCAGAGACTTAATGCAATTTCTATTCCTTTAATCAATGTCTTCCTGTTCACTTTAATTACCAATTAGCATTTTATAGCCAAAGCAGTTTTTATAGCCAAAGCAGTTTTTCCTTAATTATTCTTATTTTTTATAATCATATATTGCAAAAATATTATTAATAGTGTTTTGATCTTGCCTCTTATCTGGAGGAGGGGTTTTACATTGTGGCTTATAAAGAGTCATATAAAAACTTAATTAAAACATTGGTATCATTATGATTATTATCCTTTGTTATTGTGATTATTATTGCTTTGTTGTTTTGCATATATGCTGAGATCTTATGCACCAGAAACAAATTCCTTGTGTGTCTAATCACACTTGGCCAATAAAGGATTCTGTTTGCAAGATACAGTACTAGAATTGATATATTCCAATAGGCATATCTTAGCTTTCTGTCTTTTCTGTCATCTTTCTTTTCTAATCAAGATGAAAAAAACCTCATTATATAATTGTAGAGGTATAGGTACATGAAGTTAAGTTGCCCTTCCCCTCATGGGCTGGGGATGAAGAAAGCTTCTGTCAAACATCTCTAGGGAACACTACTGTGTTGAAGAAGGTGAGGATGACTATTAAAGCAAATTCAGCATATCTTAAAAGTAGCACTGCAGCAAGAGCCTGCAACCTTTCATTGCTGAAACTGCAAAACTCCACTTACAGAAATAAAAATAAATTTGCAGTAGTTGTGGCTTCCAAGAGGAAGCTGGTAAATAAAACTACTGCTGACCCCAAAGGGAAGATTTATGCTGTTCTTTTGGGGGGTCAGGTTGAGCTTAGTGGCTTAGTTAAGGTGCTGGATTAGGAGTGAGGAAACCTGAGACACAAAGCTGGATGACCTTGGGTTTCAGTCACTCTCTCTCTGCCCTAGGAAGAAGGCGAAGATGATGGCGAACGTTTTAGAGACCGAGTGCCCAAACTGCAACCCCAAAGCCTCATATTTATCGCAAAATACCAACACGGCAACACGCAACTCCCCTTGTGACCATCAGCGCCACCCTGCCCCCCGAGGCAATTCCCCCCCGTGCAACGCCACACCCCACCTGCGGCCTACCCAAGCTCACCACGAGCCTCCCAGAGGCCGGTCCAGCTTCTGCGGCCCACACGCTGGCCGGTCCACCTTCTGTGGCCCCGGTATAAGCTATGCTCCCTTCCAACCTAGCTGAGGCGATGGTACGTGTGCCCATAGAGAAGGCTCTGAGTGCTGCCTCTGGCACGTGTGCCATAGATTCGCCACCACTGCTGTATAGCCTTGTTCTTGTCATCGGGAGTCAATTCTGACTCAAAGGAACCCACCTATCCCCTCCCAAAAAAGTGGGGTGGGACAGAGCTTTGCAGAAGACTCAAAGAAAATGTAATCGGGGCTTATGGCAGGCAAGATGATGGATATTGGCACCAAATAATTTTTTTTTCATTTTGTGAAAAAAAACATCAACTAAGGAAGAAAAGCTTCTGGTAGCAGTGCAGTTCCTCCTCCTGAATACTATCCCACTGTAGCATAGTCAGGCTTCTGTTCATGTGATATTTTTTTTACAGGGTATCTGCACATGATCAAAATGTTATTCTAAGTGTTTCTCATGCTACTTCTATCTTTTTTCAAATCGCAGAGTATCCATTAAAGCTTTGGAACAGGGAAGGCAGGTTTTTTTTAGCACTACTCTTCTGTCATTGCCAAAAAGGATGTTTTTAATAGGCACCATGACATTTTACAGAAGAAACTAAACAAACTCTATAAGTTCCAGATATTTTTTTAAATTCCTTTTTTAAGTATATCCTTTCCCTTTTCTTTTCTGATTCTTTAGA
Organism: Pareas carinatus; assembly: GCA_032468095.1. Classification (NCBI taxonomy): domain Eukaryota; kingdom Metazoa; phylum Chordata; class Lepidosauria; order Squamata; family Pareidae; genus Pareas; species Pareas carinatus. The sequence continues at coordinate 46,443 of JANHFO010004902.1, forward strand.
TTGCTATTTTTTAATGGTTGTGTTGTTTTCTGATTATCAGGGGGAAAAATACTTTATTCGGTTGTAGGATTTATAAAACTCCTTACCTCAAAGGGTCTAGTACATTGCTTGGTTTTGGGAAATAAGAGAGTAATGCAACACTTTGTTTAGGCTTTTTTAAAAAATAACACAAATGATAAACCTGAGAATTAATATATTTGTACAAACACTTAAATATATTTTTAAAGTTCATGATGTCTTACTCAACCAGATGTATACAGCACATTTAACAATATACTGTCTTACTGTTCTTTAGATTGGGAACATCTTAATAGCTGTAGGTTATTGCTTCATTCATATTTTATAATAACATTGATGACAGATCCTAGGATCAAGAGAGATGGCAAGCGGCCAATTCCCCCCTCCTTCCCAACTCCCTCCCCCTCTTCCCATTCCCTTT
>JANHFO010004903.1:0-10551 GCA_032468095.1 Pareas carinatus
TGAACCCAATCGGTTCAGTACTTTCCGGGATCACTTACCAGACACAAACGTGCCTAATTTTTTATATATATAGATGAGTCAGGGAAAAACCCGTTTGAGTCTCTACCTAACACTATCTCCTTTCTCAGGGCATGACTTTTCGTTTTGTAATGCTTTTTAATATTTTTCTCAAGGCCATCTCCATGGTTCTCTCATGGCATCCAACCTACAAACAGCAGGGCCAAAATATTAGTCCAGAGCTCCATGGAACCCAGTATCCTATTTCCTATAGTGACCAGTCTGAGGTTTTGGCTCTTCCCCTCTATTTTTCCAATTCTAGCGCTGACTTGGATGGTATTCGTTTTGTTATATTCTTTTTAACCATCAAAAATGTCAGTGTCCATTTCACAACTATCGAGGAAGCACATTGTGATTCTGAGTTCTACTGTTAAAAGAGAAGAATAAATATTTTCTATTGGTTTTCTTTAAACTTGTAGTTTGGAAATCCACTCTTAATCCTGTAAAACGCATTGGTCAACCAAAAATTTGCTGTAACATTATCAGTATTAATATCCCTTTTGGCTTCCACAAGAGGTATGGTGAACTGAAGACAATTCCGCGAAAGCAAAGCCAATGACCACAGCAGAGACCAAGTAAGTAGACTGTTTCCTTGAAATGTCTCTGAAGAGGACAAGAGATCACCCACAACGTGCCCTGTATGGGTATTTTGACAAGGAGGCTGCAGGACAGTGGTTTTCTGCAGGTTGGAGTGCCAGGAGATGACGGGATTAATGGACTTTCTCACAACCATAGCCGAATCTTTTAAAGAACACTAAATGAGCAAACTTCACTTTCTAATCATTTTCAGAAATTGTTCATTAACTACTTCTAAGCTATTAGAAACCTTAAGACAAGTTTGAAAACACCAGGTGAGTCTTTCTATAATTTTGACTGGAAGAAAAAATTAACCATAAACTTAAGAATTTAAAGAATGTGAAATAAACAGCAAAAAGCTAAATAAGATTTTGATTTTAGGTAAAGGTTCTCCACACACATGGGTGCTAATTGTAGCTGACTCTAGGGGTGGTGCTCATCTCTGTTTTAAAGCCGAAGAACCAGTGCTGTCCAAAGATGTCTCCCTGGTTACGTGGGCAGCATGATTAGACGCCAAAGGCGCACAGAGCGCTGCTACCTTCCCATTAAAGTGATTTCTATTTTTCTACTTGCATTTTAACATGCTTTTAAATTGCTAGGTTGGCAGAAGCTGGGATGAGCAACGAGAGCTTACACGGTTACGCAGCGCTAAGGATTCGAACTTCCGAACTGCCAACTTTCTGATCGACAAGTTCAGTGTCTTTATCCTCTGAGCCACTGTGACCCCTGATTTTGTTCTTATAACGTGATAGACTATGGGTCCAAATAAAACTGGAATACTGAAATACAGTAGGATTTTGAAATTAATTATAAAGAAAAATAGGTTCTCCTGGGAAATAGGTTCTCTTTTGGTTTTTACAAGAAAACAGAAGAGATAAAAATGCCATCTTCTATGGCTAGACTATGTTCCAAAACTATTATTGAAGGAATGATAGATGTAGAACACATTTTATTTGACAAGATACAGATGTTATTGAAAGTGGACTTATATTGGACAGTCCAAGAGAATGATTTAGAACAGGATGCTTCACTGGATCTACAAATTAAATTAGCTAAGGTTTTAAAATGTAAAAGGAAAATAAAATGACAAATGAAGAGAGTGATATGGATATTTTTTTTCTTACTGAATTTACAAAAGAGGCTTGTAAAAACCTTGAAGAACTTTCGGTGATGGAACAAAGAAGAAATACAGAGAAACCAAATGGTATAACAATATTTGAATGAACTAAAAATTAAGACTATTAAAAGTAAAAAGAATATAAAGTTGCTTTATTTGATTAAAGTTAAAATAAGAAATGTAGCTGTGACAAACCTTTATGATCTTTCTCTGACACCAGAATGGAAAAGATGATAATTTATGAATTTGTTTATAGGCATGGGATAGATTATGCAACGAAGAGATAAATGTTTGTAACCTTAGAGGCGGTGAAAAGTCACTAAATTTTTTGTTTATATTTGTGATGAAGATTGGAAGTAGCTTCTTAATATGTTCCCTTTCTTGTTGTTATATTCTTACTTGTTTATTTCTTCTTTCCCTTTTTAATTGTACTTTTTATTTCTTTCTATTCTATTTTTTCTTTAACTTAGTTTGTATATTTCACTCTAATCAAAATTCTTAATGAAAATTATACATGTAGTAACACTGATATCCCTTTAGAGCCAAACGTTTGATCCCCTCTAGTGTTTAAAAGAAGAATTACAGTTTTTGTAGTTAGAACACATTACATATAGATTTGGTGAAATTGTCAGACTAATGGTAGATATTGTCTAACCATAATAGTTGGTTCATGTCAATGCTAACTATTGTAAAACGGGAAATCTTCAAGTCAAGCTCAATTCCTAATTATTTAATGGACATGCAAATATTCTTTTATTGGCAGCAATTCTGAAATATCTTCTGTGATATTTGACTTCTCGGTCTAGCTTACAAACCTAGGGAAAACAAATTTCTGAGAAGCTGCCATCTAAATATTAACCAGTGTCATGCTGCGTAGATTTGTTGACCAAGTGCTTATTCTACTAATCAACTTTGTTTCAAAAGTGCTTATCTTGTTCTAACTCTTGTACTGATGCTGTTCTGCCAATTGCCTAGCTACAGTTATGAAATCAGAAGTTGATGATAGGATTGCGAGGGAATTCTAGGAACTGAAGTCCATACACCTTGCAATTGTTTAGGTAGAAATAACTACTTTATAACATCACTCCTCAAGTGCCAGGACCATGGCTGAAACGTTTACAATTTTTAAAGAAAAATAGAGGAGATAAACCTTTTTCTCCTTTCCCTGTAAGTGCCATGTCCTATGAAAATGGGCAGAATTAAGATAAAAGTGGTAGGGCAGTTCTCTTCCACAGTGTCCTCTACCCTTCTCCTTCTGTCTCAATATTAAATTTCTCATCTCTTCTGTAAGATTTGCCTCAGCATTGGAAGAAACAAATAACCCTCTAATTTATTTATTTCAATTCACTGATTACTTTTATAGATAGCTCATTGAGTCCTGGAAGACCCAGGATTGTGATAGACCTTGAACTGTTAAAACGTACATAATATGAAAGTATGGGTGGAAAGAACATTCTAGCTTTCTGAAGGATCTGTTTCACGGAAGCATGCTTTACTGAAACAATATGGACTCAATTCATCACCTATCAATTAATACTACAGTATGAAGCTGAGACAAAATCCTATTTATTATAGTCAAACAAGAATATTTTCAACAAAGATCTAAAATATGGATGGCTGAATTGGAGGCATTTGGTTCAGTTAATGAACAGAAGTTTAAGCTTATTTAGCCACAATCTCCAACAACCCATTTCTCAGCTTTCTTTCTTTTAATGTTCTTATTTTATTCCTTCTTAGAAATCTTTGACTGGTCACTAAACAAATAGTTGTTAAGCAAGACCTATTTGTAAACATGTCACAAAAACTAGAAGGTCTCATAACAAGTCTGTGTCATCCCCATGGGTGGAGTTCACTTTAGGACTTTTCCTACTGAGTTCCATTTCCTGTCCCAGCATTCTGAAGTAAGTAGTCATACCTCAGAAGCAGAATAGACTACTATCTCCCGATATTCTAGGGGAAGTGCAATCTTTCTCAAATAATTAACATTTCTAATTAAAACACTACCATATTTGTGTTAACTAGTTCAAAGAAAAATAGAACAATACCCTTTCTTAAATTTTTGGCCCAATTATAATTTGGATTTATAGGATTTAGAATATAAATGAAGAAAATGCTCATCAAGGGAGACGATTATTTCAGTATTGGAAAAAAAGTAAAATAAATGATTATTGGTCTACAAGAGACTCATATCTGAAAAAAGGATATTAAGTATTTGATTTATAAAATATTGGGTGAAGAATTTATCTTACCAGATATCAAAAAGAGATGTTGCGTTGTCTTGTATATTAACCCTCAAGTAAAACCAGAACTTGTATTGACTGATTGGTCCCATGAGATCCCTTGCACTCCTTACCTTATCGCTCTGCATCTCCGCTCAGGGGCTAAAAATTCTGTTTGGATTTCAGCTCCCTCTTTTCTCTGGGGGCTGATTAAAAGTGGTCTCTGCTGAAGCTGAAATCCTTCAGCAAGAGCCAGCACAAAGGATTTTATTTTTTACTTTTATTTATTTATTAAATCTCTGCTGAAAAATTTCAGCCCCATGCAAGCAGACATGAAAGATTTTAGTTCTGCACAAGTAGGGACAGAGTTGAAATCCTTTGGCAGGTAGCAGCAGCTTGCAACCTTGCCTGCAGGCTTCTCCATTGACTTTTTGGGGAAGGCAGCAGAAAATATTGCAGATGTCAATCACAAGTTCATTGGGTGGTTGGTAACAAGTTATAAGTGTGAACGTGTTGCCAAGCATCCAGATTGCAATCACAGACTGCAGGGATTTTTTTGCAATATAATAAAGGTGGGATATAACTGAATAAATTTTGCAGTGGTTGGAAGCATTTAACAGTACATAAAGCACCATTTCTGAGGCTATCATTAATTTGAACCATCATTAAGTGTTTAACTGTCCTTCCCTCTCGCTTCTTGCTTTGTATTAGTTTTTCTTAATTTCTGTTATTTTAAAAACTTGTGTGTGTGTAGAAATTCTCTGAAGGACAATATAGTGAATATTCTTATACACCAATTAAACATTATCACTTGGTCAGTTTTTAGCAACATACACTAATATTTTCTAGTTTTAAAACAATGGTTTAATAGCATGGTAACAATATTTCTTTAAAAAGAGCTGGGGATTTATTTGCTTTTGTTTTACTTTTGTAGATTCCTTGTACATGATGGGTTTGCAATGTATTAATAGTACAAATGGACATCCCTGCCAATATAGTGTATGGAATTGTATAACTGTGTACATCCCGAGTGTCATGCCTAATCTAGAAACACCTCAGTTTCAGAGAAAAAGCTCATGTAATGCAACAGGTTTCTTCGATGTGTCTGCTAGAGTCTATAGCAAAATAAAACCAAGTTCCACAGGAATGGCATTGGTTACCTTCAGAAGTTGGTATTTTCTGAGTATAAGTTCCTACGGTAATGCTAAAGTGCAGAGTTAGCTGTTGTAAACAAGTACCAAATAGTCCCTTTTGCAGTTAGCAGACCTTTTCACTAAAATAAAATATAATCAGTAAACACAGAGGCTGTCAAATATCTGCATAATTAAGGATACATTTCATAAGACAGACATAAGTGGCTAGGAAAACAATGCTGCAAATCCAGATTTTCAGGAGTTGCAACTTGCAGAACAGCTTCAAGCTTTTTTGGCTCAAGTTTAATTCCCTCAGCAGAGACATGTCCTGATATAGCAATTTCTTGAAGACCAAAGTAGTATTTGCTTTCATTTGGTTTAAGTTTTAATGGCATCTGCCAAAAACTCCTGTCAATCTATGGCAGAACTCTTGAACAGTTGCTGTACAGCTAGCAACACCAACTATATGCCAACAAGAAGAGTCCTCAGGCTAAATTCCATTGTCTTTTGATAAGCTTCCAAAGTCTGAGATAGGAAACAGTGAACTTCATAGAACCTCAGCTCATTACAATAGTTGTCAAATAGCAAGATTTCGGTGCCAATTTTATTTGCCAAAATATTGTGGAACAAGTCCTTGGTTAACAACTTTGCTTCTGTTTAGTGATCATTTAAAATTAAAACAATTCTGAAAATGTAATTTTACAGCTGGCCCTTGCACTTATAACCATTATAGCAGAATGACTGCAATATGGCACGTAGTGTTGCTTTACAGAAAAATATAAAGATCAAGGATAGCTTTTCAGCCAAATAATGAGTCTTGTTCTACAAGAACATAAGCCATATTATTGTTCCAAGGAAACTGCAATGCAAAATAACCCAAACTTATGGGTGAATGACTCTGTCCGTGAGAAAAACATGTGCTGGCAACCATTTTATTCTTTGCTTGAAAATACTGCATAATAAAGACTGCTGCAAATAAATTTGTATATAATCCCCACTATTAATCATGAATTGCTGTTGCTTCCCAGTAATGCTGACAAATTCTTTCTTCAGTATTTATAAAATAAACTCTTCCTCCTCCCCAACTACATTTTTTGTTGCACTAAAAAAACGTACAGATTTTCTCCTTGAGAATATTTATATTCTGGCCGTGAAATTATCTTTGGCTTTCTTTTAACAAATTTGAGCTAAAGGATCCATCTGCAATACAGAGAGATAGCACTCGCTGCATTCCGTGAAAACAATCCACCATATCAACACCTTTTTCTGATAGGTATGATTAATAGAAAGGCCTATAGGAATGCCAGTTTGTTTATTGCAGCCTGCTTCTGAACCCCTTTCATACAGCCTGGTTGTGATAAATGCTTTATCCACTCAGATCTTCCTACTGCAGATCTATATCATGCTGAGTTTGGGGCATGCATTTCCCCACAATATTTGGGTTTTTTTTTGTACACACGATTGTTTTTGTTGTTGGTTTCAGATGTCTGGGTTTTTTTCCTTTGTTTTGTATTTTATCTTTGGAGATTTAACAATACTTTCAGACAGTCTGTCCAATCCTCCTTTTCCACTCCTCTCCTAAATCTTTCCTTTTCCTCTCTGCTGCAATGTTTTCTGGGTCTTGTAGTATTATACTCTAATTCATTATTAGTTAAATTTTCTTTTCTTTGGTTTTAAAAGACGTATCGTTCTGGTTAGCTGCAGGGAATCCCCACCACAATATAACTAAGCATTACCTTGCATGCAAAAAATCTAAATCTATGTCAAATCTATCTTCCAGAGTTGGCATAAGGCTGAAATTTAACCTTAATGTTTGTCATAGTTATGGCTTTGACACGGACTACCACATCAAAACCATTCACCACATTCAAAGTTTTCCAAGTGTGACAATTTCCTTATTGAGAAACAGAAGTCACTAGTTCCTTTAATGCTTTCCTAATCTCAGCTCATCATGTAACTTTTTTAAACTTTTCCATTTCCGGGGGAAACAAAACAGCAGTGTGGCATAGAATTAAATAGAAAAATGTAATCTGTGGTTTTTCACTTCTTTGCTACTTGTCTACGTGTCAAAAAGCTTGACTATAAATATCCATCACTCTATTCCCTTCCAAGATAAACAATATCGTAAATACAGAAAAGAAATATTAAGCAAAAGAAAGATAAGAGAAACAGAAATATAGCTAAAATTAGCTCTACCTTATTCTACCTCCACCTCATATAGAAAAAGAAAGTTGAAAGAACCTGGATACAAAGCTCATACATAATGCAAATCAGCAACATAATCCAATTATTCAAGGGAAGGACTTTTTTTTAAAAAAAAATAGACACACCTAACTCCAACAACAGGAAAGTACTGCTGTCAAAGCCTTTTGTATCTTGGTTACAAGGCAGGGAAATCTGGTTCAAAGAATTTCTATTGGATAAACAGACAGAAGTGTTAGAGAATAAATAGACAGAAGAGAAACACTTCTATCAAGGGAATGTCTTTTCAGGTGCTTAGAAAAACCGGGATATCCCAGACTCAATTTATGATAAATGCACTACTATCTGTTTTACAGAAAAGGGGAAGCTTGTGATTTCCTCTTATTTCCATAAAGACAGATTTTGATTAGAGGTAGGCATCAAGCAATTCAAGCTTATTTTAGGACAGCGTATCATTCTTTATGAGAAAGCATTTTGGGGGCATCTTACAATATTTCATCTTTTCTCCCCAAAATGATTCTAGTAAGAATGGGTTGGATCTACTTTATTTTTTATCATATTAATAACAATCAGTCATAATTCAGAACAGAATTACAAGAACATGACTCTGATCCTTTTTTTGAGCATTTCCCCCCAGAACTACTGTACTACTAAATTCATACTGTTTTCACACTTACAGTACTCAAGGCTTTCTTCATTTAAGCAGCTACTTTTAAAGTGTGGAGCTGAAACTCATGTAGATCTACTGCATTCTACTCAATAGCTATTCCAAGAAGTCAGCTTTTCTGTTAATCTTGATTCATAAAAAGGTGGCAAAAACTGAACAAAAGTACCAGGCAATGTTGGACTTCTTTAACATTTTGGAAGCTAGAAATATGTAACATAAATTAGCTGCAAAGAAGCTCTTCTTAGGCATTACTGGTAATTAGATGACTCCTATTATCACCATTAAAAAAAAACTTTTGAAGTTTCTTCAACTTTATAAATGCTATAAAGAAGGATGTTTGTTTAAGAATTCTGGCCCAACCTAGTACCATTAAATATTAACATTGTTAACATTATATAGTGGACCAGATGATGGAGTCTCACTAGTTTTTTGTTAGATTTGTCTTATACTAGTTAATTGTACCATATAGAAAATAAGAAGCAATTTTAAAAGCGATATATTTTTATCTAATTTGTAGAATTTAGAACATATGTGCTCAACAGCCAGTAAGAACACTGTTCTTACCAGCAAAAGTATTTTAAAGGATAGGGATAAGAACTTCAAGTAAGCTATTCTCATTGCTCATTTACAATTGAGAGAAAAGATGTTTGAGGTTGCAAGTAGAAATGAATTCATTACATCAGATTAGGAAGCAAATTTATCATTTTGTTAGCCAGCTATTTCCGTGTTCTCTCCTTTGATTCTATCAGATATAATTAAGAAAGCTGAGAAACAAAATATAATCCTTGTGGAACAGTAGTTTAGATGTACTCATGAGTCCAGAGAAACCCAGGTTCAGATGAGACCATGATAGTCATGGGATAACTTTGGGCCAGCCCCATCACTAAGTGTAGTCTATCATGAAGGGCTATTGTAAGGAAAATATGTGATTTTGAAGTGCAATGCCCTGAGCTAAAAGAGAACAGGCTAGATTTGAATGTAGCGCTTCCGGCGCCTCGATATAGCCAGCTGAGTCCATCGCTGACTATTGGGGGCGAAATACTGGCCCCCACGGAAAGTGCTCGCAACCTGGGCGTCCTCCTGGATGCACGGCTGTCTTTAGAAGATCATATGGCAGCCGTCGCCACGGGGAGTTTTTATCAGGTTCGCCTGATTCGCCAGTTGCGGCCCTTTTTAGATCGAGACGCCCTACGCAGTCACTCAAGCCCTGGTTATCTCTCGTCTGGACTACTGCAATGCTCTCTACATGGGGCTCCCCTTGATACGCACCCGAAGACTCCAGGTAGTCCAGAATGCGGCCACGCGGGGGATTATAGGAGCGAGGGGGCGCTCTCATGTGACGCCTCTCCTGCGCGAGCTGCACTGGCTGCCGGTGGTCTATCGGGTGCGTTTCAAGGTGTTGGTAACCACCTTTAAAGCGCTCCATGGCATAGGGCCTAGTTATTTGCAGGACCGCATTCTACCAAATGATACCTCCCACCGACCCGTCCGCTCCCACAGAGAGGGCCTCCTCAGGGTGCCGTCAGCCAGACAATGCAGGCTGGCGACCCCCAGGGGGAGAGCCTTCTCTGTGGCAGCTCCCACCCTCTGGAATGATCTCCCCGTAGATATTTGAAGGATTTCTGACCTCTGTGTTTTCTGCCGTGCTCTTAAGACACATCTTTTTGTTTAGGCAGGTCTTACCTAGCCCTGCCTCCCTCCTCCATTTCCGTTTTTAACGAATCAGATTTTAAATTGGTTTTAAGAATTCGTTATTGTAATATTGCCAGTCTATAATATTTGCTTTTAATTTTTGTTTTAATTTTATAGATCTTTGAACTGTACTGTTTTATTGTTGGCTGTAAACCGCCCTGAGTCCGTTGCACAGAAAAGGTGGTATATAAATCAAATTATTAAATTAAATTAAATTAAATTTGGTTTATAGCAGAGCTGAATAATAATTCATCTTGCAATTTGAAACAAACTCCTTCCCCCTATCCTTATTAATATAATGTATTCCTAAATGTAGAAGCCAACTGTGTTACTGGAAAATTAAAAATGTGAGCTTCAATTTGCCTAGTTTGACAGAAATAACTAGGGCAGAACTAATTTTGGACACAAACTTTTAATTTTAACAATAATTCTTCAGAAAGAATTGTTTGTTTGGGAGGATGTGATAATTAATATCTAAATAGGGAAAGCATAGTTATGATAGTAATGAACATTGACCAAGCTGTTGGGGAGGGGCATCACCCAGCCTTTGATATATTCTTATTCTGGCTTGATCATAGTCAACAGAGATTAAGTGTTCTTTAGATCAGTGGTCTCCAACCTGTGGGCTGGAGCCCACCAGTGGGTCGTGAGAAAATTCAGGAAAATCTGAAGATTATTTGAATTTTTTTGTATAGTTGTATGGTTCCTGCTTCTGGGGATGGCAGAGACAACAAGGCACATGTGGCTGGGCTGCCTTCAGGGCTCAGAATTTGCCTGCACTGGTTACTGGAAGTGCTTCTGAAGCACCTCTCAGCTGACCAAAACTGTGCGAATTCCGAGCCCCAGAGCTTGCAGCCCAGCTGACTTCTCTCCAGTCCTGACTTCTTC
>JANHFO010004903.1:10917-23853 GCA_032468095.1 Pareas carinatus
ATTGCATTTTTATTGTTGGCTGTGAACCGCCCTGAGTCTGTTGTACGGAAAAGGGCGGTATATAAATTAAATTATTATATTAAATTAAATTAAATAACAAAACAATAAGACTCAATACTATTTTGAATTCCATACAAGTTGTATTTGGCTTCATAGATTAGGGTTGTGAATCTATGAACTTCATAAGAATGGTCAGCATCATTACATTTCTGATATTCAAAGAAAAAAATGACTGATTTCCAGAAAGCTTCTTAAAATCTCTTCTTCCACAACTGCACTATTGAAGTTCTGTTACCTTGCAAAAGAATTTCAGTCAGAGGATTTCGAACAGTATTCAGATCTTGTATAGGTTTTAAAGGTGAGAGTAACAACAGTCAGCCTCATGATCCATTCCCACTTTTAAATTTACCAAAGCCTGAAAAATTCTGGTCATGTCATGGAATGTCTACTGTAAGCCTCCAACAGGCTGTGAGGTGATAAGTCCTCACAGGCTGGCCAACAATTTAGTTACTTCCTAAATCAGCAGTTTTCAGCCTTGCAACTTTAACCACAGTTGGGGAATTCTGGGAGTTGAAGTTCACAACTCTGAAAGTTGCCAAGGTTGGAGATCTCTATCCTAAATGACATGTTACTAAATCCAGAATTACACAAAGATTCCTAGATAGATGCATACACAGCAACACTTTAATCAGTCAACTGTGTTTTAATAAGGGAATTTCTTGAATCTGTAGATATTACCTACAAAAAGCTGATTATTTTGGCGTTTTACAAATTCTGTTCCAAACTATATTTCAAAATATAAAGCTAAATCTTAGAGAATGCCTAAAAAAATAGTACAACTTTAACTTCTCCTCTAAAACAAAAATGCCCTAACTTCATATTCAAATGGACTAAATTCAATCACTATAAAGCTAGAAGGAATGACAGACCTTATTACTGTGTTTAGAAATGAATTTTCATTAATTCACAAAAAGATTTTTATAGCTACTAAAAATAAAGGGGCCTTTTCCATTTAAGCCTTTAAAAAGTTGCACAAAACATTCTGATATCAATCAAAAAAGGCATTAATTTTATTATTGTTATTTTTTTGTTAACAGGAACTATGGTGGTGAAGGGTTTTCCAAGTAAAAAGCAGTTCTCTTTGGGGATATTAGTCAATTAATTTAATAAAGTTCTGTTTTAAGAGGATTTTTCTTTTCTGTTGCGAGGTGAGTCTGCTCCATTTGAGGTTAATGTTCCATTGATTCCATTTTCTAAAAATAAAACAAATGAACACAATTAGCTCTTTGTCTGGATTCCAAGCCCATATATCATAAAGATTTAAAACATCTGTATGATAACAATAGAGAGCTTTAAAATTAATTCAGGGGAAGAAGCTTCAAGCATATCATAAATCAGAATGGTATAAATGGTATAATGTCCAGAGATTTCTACTGGCCCATTTTAAAATGGTGTTCATTTTCATCTCTAACAAAAAATGTCCAGTCACGTTAGAACTGGACACTATGGCAGGAGTGCTACAGCGGGCGTGCAGAGCCCTCTCTGCTGACACGCAAGCTAAGTTGACTCAACATCACCCCAGAGCTGAACACGCTCAGAAAGGAGCAGCGGCGCAAGGCAATGATGTAACAGGGCAATGTGCATGCTCAGGAGATGACATCACAAACCGAGACTCATGAGTCGTGACTCATTCGGGCACGCGGTGTCTAAAAGGTTAGCCATCACTGCTTTAGTATATTATAAAGGGCGGAAGCAGGTCCTTCTGGGGAAAATACAGCTTGCTAGTTTTCTCCTTCTACCTGGTAACATTGTCTCAGCAATTTACCAATGGAGGCATGTAGGGCTATCACTCATATTTTCTGAGAGTAGCAATGCATTTTTTCTTCTAACAGTGTATCCCATTTTAGCTTTTACTTGAAGAACTTAGTAGTTTCAAGGGCTTTGCCCAAGTTTGCTCCTCTCTTCCTCTTTTCTTAATTCCCCAGGCCAAATATGGAACAAGGTAGGTCAAGTCATCTACTAGTACTCTATGGAGAAACAAACATAATAGCCTTTTTGTAAGCTGCTTACAAAATACAAATACTTCTTGGGTTATGATGACAATTGGAATTGGAATTTCCATCACTAAGTGATGCAGTCGTAAAGTATGACGTTCATGTAATCACACTGCTTCGTACTATCCCACACCTCCGTGCTTTCCACCGTGCCTTTAAAACCCATCTTTCTATCCAGGCCGGTTTGGCCTAATCACATTTCTTCCGTCCCGAAATCTGTTATTAATTTTAAATATTTTAAATTTTAGATTTGGTTTAAAACGGTTTTATTCTGCGCTTTTTAAAATTTAGCCATCGAATTTATATTGTTTTTAATTTTTTTCTTAAAATGTGTTTGTATGTCTTAAGTGTTTTTTAAATGGCTGTATACCGCCCTGGGTCTCTTCGGGGAGAAGAGTGGTATAAAAATTAAAACAAATAAATAAATAATAAATGGGAATGTTGGCAGCCCTGGTTGCCATGATAACCCCAGAATCATGCATCATTAAGTGAGAACCATACATGACTGCAACATGGACAGGAATTTCAAGAAAGCAGGCTGGTGTGCTGTGTGTGTGTGTGGTGCTGTATGTTGGCTATGTGAAGCAAGAGTAAGTGGGATGGATGCAATGGAGAGCGAACGAGTGACTTGCAACTTCCTGCTGGCTTTCCAATTGACTTTGCTATGGGAAGTCAGCAGGAAATTTTGCAAATGGGGACTACACACCTGGAGGACACTGCAACCACTGTAATTGCAAGCCAACTGCCCAGTACCCGTTCACGTGACCACAGGAATACTGCAATGGCCACAACTTTGCAGACTGGTTGTTCAGCAAAGTTGTACCTTTGAACACTCACGGAATGAGTCTTAGAAATCCAAGAACTACCCAATGATGTATTGCAGTCTTGTATTAGACAACGTGTTATCAAGTTAAACCACATTATTTATAGTTTCCTAATTGTGTAAATCAACTACTTCCCTTTTGTACTTCTGCCAAAAGTATACAGAAATCATTAAAGCACAAACCTCTTTCTTTTTTCGAGGGCTTGCCTTTTGTTGTCATAAACTTCTTTTTCACTGGTTGAGGAGGTGAAGAATGTTCTCTCCACCTTCTTAATTGAAAATTAATGAATTTCCACATCATAAAGGCCTGCGTTAAACAAATTGATGCCAGCACACTGATTCTATAAAGACCAGATAGAGAATATTAGAATTTCTGATGATCCAGAGATGGGAAGGATTAGAAAAGCTGTTTCTTTTAAGGAAGATGTTTCCTGAAGGCCACTAATTAATCTTTAATTTACTTGGCAGTAGTGTAAACAGTTTGATATATTGGTCGACTAGCAAAAGGAAGATCATAAATAGCAATATAGATATTAGAAAATTTCTTTTTTGAAAATGTCACATAACAAATCCATGTTTCTATGCTGTGGCTCAGAAGATCATATATAAGATCATATATAAACTAGGGCACATCTGTCTTGCATTCTGAGGACAATTTTTACTATATCCTCTGAAAGAGATAAAACCATGTGGCTAGATAAATGACAGCACAATATCTGAATAGAAAATATTGCAATAGCATCCTTCTAAGAACTGCAAACACAATCGCAGTCTTCTGTAATCAAGCGTTTACTTTGAAAGTGAGCATCAAGTTGTTACTATGATTTCTCCTCCTCTTCCTTTTTGTACTTTCTAATTATCAGACAGTACTAAGCAGTCACTCTCACTCTACTTATAAAATTGTAATTGGGCTATTAAAAGATAACTGCCTCATAGATGATTCAAACAAGCCCAGGTTAGGAAAATTATGATTTCAAAGCATCATAATAATGACAAAAGAATTTGCAAAATATAGTAAAAGGTATTTTAAATATTCATTTTTCTTTCTCATAGTAATATGCCTGATATTCCTAACAAAGACAACAGCTTTCTTAAGCAATTAGATCAAGAAAAATGTCTCTGAAAATAATTTTCAACTATTTTGTTTTAATATCAGATGTTCTATGAACATGTATCTTTGTTATACCTGATTGGCAGCACATTAAAGTTTCCAGTACTAAAATCCAAAGTCTGATTCTCTGCTCTGGCAAGGCCAAAGCCAACAGTAAGGACAGACAGAATTAAGGTCAGGAGTCTTCCCAATACAAAAAGAACAGCCCACAATGTAAACCTAGCAGGAAGAAATAAAAGATACATGATTTGTCAGAATTCATTCACTGAATGTGTCACTCACATCTTCAGTTTCACACATTTATATTCACCATATAAGCATTCTGAGCAAATAATTCTGCCTGTTAAGATAATGAATTTCCGAAACATATCAGGAGAGATTTTTCTGTATATGATGTTATCGAGCTCAGGCACAGATTTGATACACCATTGTCACCCCCCACTGATGAAAAAAGCACAAGAAACCTTCTGTAAGGCTATTATGTACGCTTCAGTTGAAGGATATATTCTATGCAAAGATTCCTAGGCATAGACAGATCAAGTTCATTCTTTAAAATGAACATATTTGAGGTCTTTCCGGCAGGCTTGGGGCTGTTGACCTCGCTTGGTGATCTGGTGAGGTGTGGCCATGAATGGTGTGTGAGTGTGTTTTAAAGTTTTAAATGTTTTTAATATGAATATTTTAACTATGTTGTGAGCCGCCCTGAGTCCTTGGAGATGGGCATCATACAAATTTAATAAATAAATAAATAGATAAATAAATAAATAAACTAACTAAATATGTTAAATTCTATTTTGAACCAAAAGCTCATATAAGCACAGCTACTAACATATGACATACTGCATAGATAAATCTTAAGATACAGCTTTGATTTATCTAAAAGTAGGTAACATTCACTATATTGTTATATGCATGCAGCAAGTATTAACTGAATAAACAATATTTCTAGACAACATTTATAATGTAAGAGATGGCATATGTGAAATATGACAATAGAAGCACATACCCTTTCTGGTATTTTTCATCACTGAAGTAAAAAAGTCTTGAGATATGGAACAGAAACTCCACAAAGTAATGTAACACAAGAAGAACAAGACCAAGATGAGTCAAACTATAAAAAAGAAAAAAAATACACCAGATGCTAATTGGCAAAGAAACAAAAGGCCTTTAGAATTATGTTTGTCATAAAAGTACATTTTGAGAACATTTGACATCCAGGATAGAATACCAACTTCAAATTCTCAGACACAACTAAAGGGTGGAAACAGGTGTTATTCCATCCCTCCCCTGAGTTGTGTAAAGAACAACATACATCTATTTCCATGGTAAGAAAGACAGTAGAATCCAAGACTGAGTAGCTGCCAAGTTCTTTCTAGAGATCTTTGCTGTTGCCATGCTATCTATTAAAATGTAGGATGGAAGCCTTCTAAACCCTGGTACAACATGTTGAAGATTGATATGTACATCGATGGTTTAATTTGTCTTCTGAACTATGCACGTCTCCCAGCGACCGATTAGATCCCACAGAGTTGGTCTTCTTCGAGTCCCGTCAACCAAACAATGTCGGCTGGCGGGTCCACGAGGAAGAGCCTTCTCTGTGGCTACTCCGGCTCTCTGGAACCAATTACCCGCGGAGGTCTGGATCATCCCCACCCTAGTGGCTTTTCGTAAAGTTTTGAATACCTGGCTTTTTCGGCAGGCTTGAGATTGATCACCTGACATCTAAGCATGCATGGTGTATGATTGTTATTTTTTCTGTTT
Organism: Pareas carinatus; assembly: GCA_032468095.1. Taxonomy (NCBI): domain Eukaryota; kingdom Metazoa; phylum Chordata; class Lepidosauria; order Squamata; family Pareidae; genus Pareas; species Pareas carinatus. The sequence goes on from JANHFO010004903.1 coordinate 16,667, forward strand.
ATTTTTATCTATTCTTCTTATAATTTAATTTGTTTATTTGTTGTTAGCTATGTTAATTTTTTATATTGTTTATTGTAAGTCACCCTGAGTCTATGGAGAGGGACGGCATATAAATTTGAATAAATAAATAAATAATGCTACAGCAAATATTGCAAGATGACCTATAATACATCATTGGAGCTACCATTTTGCTAGTTTATTACAAATTATTGAACTGTATACTACAAATACCGCATTCCCTCCCCCAGCAAAATAACAATGTCACTCACTTTAACAGATAAGCTCCAGTGATATGGAAAAGATATAGTCCAATGTAAACCAGCTGGCGAGGAATGTCTTCCTATGAAAAGAGATGCAAGCTTATGAATTCTCCAAGCATTCTTATCATATTCAATTAGTTTTCCTAACAGTGTTGTTTCATCTATAACCCTCTCTAATTGTCCATGCTAAAGATTACAGAATATGGTGTATAAGAATTATAGGAATTGTTGTCGATTATCTAAGAATACTTAGGGAAAAAATATTAAACTCATTAATTTACTGCAAAATTGTCTGATCAATAAATTCTTTCTTTCTATTGTTTTTAATGGAAAATACTATATTTGTTAGTAGTAACAAATAGTAACACTTAACTATCCCATTACTGTCTAAAAATAATCTGCTTAATTTATGTAGTGATCTTTAAAAAAAGGACACTACGACAGGGTATATAACATGCTAAGCTGTAACAGTTTATTTATTCATATCTTAGTGTACTGTATGAAATCAGCCAAAAAGCTTTATTCAAACAAATGATGAAGTTGCCCACTCACAAAAGTTCCAGGGTAGAGATTTATAACTTAAGTGCCATACTGTAACATTTCTTACTGCAACAGTCCGAAACTGAATATGGGGAATATTTGGGAGTGGAAAGAGACATAATGTTAAACCAGATTCTTAGAAGAAGAAATTATGGAAGGTTCATTTCTTGGTTCTTAAAAACTAACCAAGAAGTTGTTTCTCAATTTGAGAAGCTGCTCGAACTGGCTAAAGGAGCAGGAAAGGGAGAGGTAGATTTGGATTGGCTGAAACAGGAAGCAAAACCTTATATTCTCCCTGACATTTTTTCAGATTACCAGCAAAATCCATTTTAAAGGTACCCTTCTTTGCAAATCCCATAGAAAAAAATCTGCTTCTTGTCTAGATAACCATGTTTATTATTTATGCATTTATTTGATAAGCTTTTGGACATGGTATTAAATGCAATCTTACTTTTTTTATCTTCTGAAAATAGAATTCTGGAAAAGCATGAAACCAGTATGCCATCTGAGATATATAAAAGAACTTCATTTGAAACCTGCAGAATACAATATGTGAAAATCAAAATTAAGATTTACTGATTATTTCATACAAAAACCTTCATTGAACTAAGATTTTACTATGGAGTAATATTTCAAAAAACTAATGGCATAATAAGATTTACTGTAATCACATTGCTAATAAAATAATATTTCTGTTAATTGTCTGAAAATACTAGATATCTTTATACATAATTAAGTAGGTGGTTATTTTAATAATTATAAAAGTCAGGTGGGATAGATACAAGAAATTATTGATGTCATGCTTAATTAAAAAAAACTCACGGCATTGATGTGTGTGGGTAGTATCTCCAGAGTGATGTTGGATCGGATACATAGTTTTCCTGAAAATAAGACACAGGAAATATTAAAGTATAATCCAATGTCCTGTGAAATTGCTTACCCTCCTTCTAAGCATGGCCAATAGCAGGGGAGGCTGACATAGAAATCTGAGTTAAATGACTTAACATGCCTCAAACTGAACTGTGAGTCCTCATTTTAAACAAAGTGCTTCTAAAATGCAAGAAAGAACAACAGTTTTACACGAACTACATATTTCATAGAGATCAAATTAATGTCAGATGTATACAAGGCAATTTGAATAAAATGTTAATTCCTTGCTGTACCATAAAAACTATCTGGGAACCTTTCCTAGCCACAAACATATCTTGGCTGGCAAGTCCTCGTTAACAAATAAGTTGATAACTTACCATCCCCACTAATAATTTCATTTAGTAATATCTTTATTATTTTTTTGCATTCTAGGTTTAGCATTTTAAACTTCGGTATCTAATGTCCCAAGAAAGTATTGATCCTTCTTGGATCTTTTCACTTGTATGCTGCAGCCAATAAGAGTAGTTATTAATAGTATATTATTTACCCTTTTCCTTCAAGCGATAAAATGAATTGCAGTATTTGAGTACTTACAACTCTTCTGGAAAACATAACATTGATACTTTGAACATTTAATTACCATACAACAGTACTAACAACTCAAAAGGGAATTATAAAGAAAATGAAAAACATTTTGCTAACTATTTTTAAGGCAACATAATTGTATGATCACCGTCAACTGTTTTACTCGCCAGATATACATATATCCTTCTCTGTCTTACTCACCGACACAAGGATGCTTGTTCCCCAGACGCAAGAGAAAAGATAAAATGCACCGAGTTGTCCAGATTCATTGAATTTACTGTGTTTTGTTTTGGAAAAGTGCATTCGCCTGTTAATTTTCTAAAGAAAAAAGTCATCCCATTATTGATAGTTATGATAGTAAGTTACTTGTCATATATATCAAAAATCCATAATGTATGCAATCAATCAACTTCAATTGTGGTAGCGCCCATTATTCTAACAAACAATACTTACATCTAACACATATTCTTGAATAACAGCATGTATGATTATCGCCACTAGCATGTAGAAGAAAACAGTAGCCAAATCTTTGATACCATAGTGATATAATGTCACAGTTTCTGTAGGCTGGTTTTCTGATAGGAAAAAAAGAATAACATTTAAGAATGCGTTTGTTTCACCAGCCTCATCCAATTTGTATCAGGATTCAAAAACAATACTTTAGCATTATATGTAGTTTTATTTCGATATTCCAAACCAGTACAAAGGTAATACAGGAAGAAGAATCCAGGCAACAGTTTAAAATATTTACATTAATTGGATTTTCACTATTTTCCTGTCCAAATTTTAAATTCAAAAGCTGGTTAGCAAACAAATAGATTTAATTTAAGCTGTGACTCCTAAATTGTGATCTGCGGATCACTGGTAGTTTATAGGGATTCCCATGATTTGTCAAAGCCCCATTTTCTGTTTTAGATCTGCCCTTCGCTTTTCATTGGCAATTAGCTGGCTGGCTGACCACTCATGCAAGAGGGAAGTAAAAAGCGAGCTCTAGCTTGGCCAGCTGGCTGATGGTGCACTTAAAACAGCTCTATAGCAGTCCGTTGGCCAGAGTCTGCTTGCTTCTTAACTCAACAAAAGTTAGTTTTAAAATGGAGGACATGACTATATTATAAGCAAACTCATCATGGGGTTTCTTTTGACATAAGGAAAAGGAAAGTTCATGTCTTTTTGAAATATTTAGTGGTTTGTGTTATAGAAACCTCAAGCAATACTACTTTACGGGATGCAAAGCAGATGCCAAGCCATAGTATCATACCATGTAAACAAGCTTTGTAAGATTGCCAGATTTACTTCCTCTTCTAGAAAACGGATTCCTTTCTAGATTTGCAGTATGCAAGAATATGTCATTTTGTTAAAACTGGCAAAGTTTTGCTTGTACCTTAAGTGAAAGTCAAAACTAGAAACTAGGATCAATTTCTGGCTTTAACATTTTATTCATCTACCTACTTACCTAAATTTATTGGCTGTCCAGCTTACCACAAGGTAAATAATATTTTATTGTTTTGATGAAAGAACTAATTCTGATTTTCCAAAAAACAGGAAGAAAAAGATGAAATCCCCATCCATGAGAGGATGAATGAGCAAAGACTCTAAGAATCCAAATCACAAAGCCTTTCAAACAGTACCCATGCAGAATTGAACCAGTTTGATTCTATATCTAAACCACTTGTGTGGTCTCAAGCCACAAATGGAACAGTATTATTAACACACACTAAACATTTCTGCTGGTGTATGTCATTCACATTTGGTTATCTTTCTCTTAAGATACAATATATGTAAAATAATACTGCAGACAAATACCCAAACATTGATTAGAAAATTACCTGTGACAGGAATAGTAATATTGTACTGAAGTGTAACAAAGACAACAGCTGCTTTGGCTGTAACCTGCAAGAAAACAATTTGTCTGAATAAAACTGATTGCAAGGTAAATCACAGGAACATGCTAGATCTATAGTAATAAATGCAAAAAAAACACTCACTGTTCACTCACTGTTTGATTCATCACTATATCTCAAAAACCATTAAAGCTAGACTAATGACACCTCATACATACCTTTGCTTCTCATCTAGGAGCAAACTGCAAAAAAATATTCTGAAATATATTATTTTTTAAAGAAGTTATTTACCATTTATTGTCAAACACGGCCAAGGAAGCTACTGTGCATGTGCTAAGAGTCAAACTAATCAGAGTTTCTCTGCCTCCAAAGCCAATGTGCATGCGCTGACCCTGGGACTTGAAGGTAAAAGTTTCTTGCTGGGGAACTGTAGCAATGGGGAGGAGGGGCAAAGGAAAGAGGAAGAGAAGAACAGCAGGGAATGGAAAGAGACAGAGAGAAGAGAGAGAGAGAGCTAGAAGGAGGAAGGATTGAGGAGGAGGAGGAGGAGAACACTGCTGAACAGCTGACGGGCGGGGCATGCTAAAACCGGGAAGGGAAGAGATTTGCGCCAAAACAGACAAGACAGGAGAAACAGGCAACGGAGAGACACACACAGAGAGAGAGCAAGAAGGAAGGAGGAAGGATCGCAGAGCCCCCCCCCAAAGTAATACACGCTGAAGGAGGAAAGTTAGCAACTACGGAAGTGGAGATCGCTGGCTGAAGGAAGAGACAGAAAGGGAGAGAGAGCGAAAGAGGAGAACAGTGAGGGAAGGTGCTAAGACTGAGAAGAGAGACAGAGATGAGGAGGGGGAGGGGGAGGGAGAGAGAGGGGACAGACGGATGGTAATAAATAAATAAAAATAGATAAATAGATAAAAATAGAAAAATAAATGGAGGGAGAGGGAGCGAGGAGAGAAAGAAATAAAGACAGAAAGAAAGGGGAAGGAAGGAAGGACTAATCCCCATAGCGGAGCTTGGGTAAAAAGCTTTCATATATCTGAAAAAATACATTTAACAGACTGAAAAATAATAGACTAAGTCAAGTCAAAAATAAAGGATGACTGGCTAATTGCAAATAAGCATTCTAGCTTGCTTACTATTGCTATTTGTTTGAAGTCCTATGGAAAGAACTGAATGTAAACTTCCCTCATCAGTTATTTGGAAGGAAACTTTATATCTCCAGCATGGCAAATGAGCAATCAGAATAAACCATTGCTATCCAAGTAATGAAAATAATTGTATTAATGGTAATTCTGCTATCAAATTATTACTTTTAACCACAAAAGCCTTATTTAAAGTAGTCATTAGCCAATTAGAAATTTAATCAGGATAAACCTATTAGATCACAGATGGGCACAGATCATCTTCTGCAATCTCTTCTTCATATGATGAAGAAACTGACCAACTAAATTAGTATTCATACCGATTAAATACATTTTATACAGTGGCGGCTAAGTTCATAGTGAACCAATATTAATTTAAGAATGGATACTCAATCCAATTTCCTGGCTTTGCACAAAACTGAACCCTAAATTAATGATACCGGTTGCATCCAGATAAAATTCTGAATTGAAAGCCAACCTATAACCCACAGAATATTCAGCCTTTGAAATCTGGGATCTCAGCCAATGGTTATTCAGCACAAAAGACAGACTGTTATTCTTACTTGAAATTCTAATTTCACACCTTTCAAGAAGGCATATTTTCTCCATGCTAAAAGTGATCAGAACCAGAAATTTGAAAGTTATTGCCATTTAACTCCTTTATTATCTTCTGGAGCAAAGTTTCTAATGGTGAGTGAAGCTCCAAGGTATTTATTTCCCCCATCCTCCGCCCCCCCAAAAGCAAGTTATGGAACTGGGGCACGCCGCAGCCCTTCTTCCGGTACCTGTTTACACATTACAGCCGTAACAGGCAAAACTGGATACGTGTCATACAATCCTCGGGGGCGTGAACCATCCCCGCCCCTGCTGATGTGCATCGCGGACGGCTCTCCGTACACGTCACCAGCCATTTCACCTTTTCTGAAACGGAGGGGAGGAGTCGCTTGCCGCAACGCCCCATGGGGTTTGTAGTTCTCCGGCTGCACACAAAAGGCAGCGCGTCTTCTCCCTCCCCCCTCCTCCTCCTTCCTCGCCTGCAGCCCCCCTCCTCACCCCGGCGCTGCCGGCCCTTCCCGCCCCGAAGTCGCAGCGGCGGCCAACTCTCCCCGCCCTGACCCAGGGCTCGCGCTCCGAGTGCCACGTAACCTATCCGAGAGCAGGAACTCCCGCGCTGGGGTGCAACGTGGGCGCCTGCAAAACACGCAACTCTCCTCCTCGCCCCTGCCCGCCTCGGGAAGCTGAGCATCGCGAGTTGCCGCTGCGCGCTTGCTTCGGAACCCGCCCCTCCATCGCCTTTATCTCCCAGGGAAGAGCGTGAAACCCAAATGAGTAAAACGGGCTTAGTATTTAAGCCCGGTTGCGCCAGGGCGCCGCAGCTGGCCGAAGAGGCTCCGCTGAGCTGCAATGGGGGTGGGGGTGGGGACCCTCGATGCCGAATCTCTCGGAAGAGATTTAATGGACCGAGAGGGACAAGGACGCCCGAGGGAGCATCCGTCGAGAAGGGAGCACCGCTTCCGCCGGCAGGTGGTTGCGCCTTCGAGTTGCTAGGGGCTCCCGCAGTCACTGCTGAGGCTACGCCACCCTTACTGCCCCCCCTTTCTTTTCGGACAAGAACAGGCGATACATGGAACGACCGAGATATCAAGCGGTGATCCAGAGGAGAGGCGAGAGAAGCTGCCCTCCCACTTGGGGAGCCCGAGAGGAGGACGCGCTCTCTAGCTCGCTTGTGTTCCCCCCCCTCCCGCTTCCTCTATAGCAGCGACCAGGTAGTTTAGGTTTACGAGCAAGGGACGATCCCTTTCCTCATCCCGATCGGCCAAGCGGTTTGTGGCACGGGGATCCGTATGCTCACACCCTCGGGTAGCTCTAACGCGGACGCCGGTTCTGGCACTGCATTTCACCCGGCGGGGGGGGGGTTAGCCACATCCGTGACCTCCTGCGTTTTT
>JANHFO010004903.1:53742-69627 GCA_032468095.1 Pareas carinatus
AGTACCAATAGATAGGGATGGTTTTAGATTGCGTAGTGCCTTTTCAACGTTGTCTTCGGTAAAGTCAGTGTGTATTATATTATTGCAATCAATATTAATCAATAAACTTGTCCCATGTTGTTTTCTTTCATGGAACTGGGTATCTGCACTTGTATTGCATTTATTTCCATAGTCTGAAAAATCTTGCCTTTGGGATCTTTGAGTATGAAACAAATAAATTTTTTGTGCAAAGGTCAATTAATTAATTACTCAACTCTCACATGTTTGTAAGGGTCATAGGTTGGGAGAGGTGAAGAGGAAAGGGACAAGAGATTAAACGGTGAAACAATGTGGATGCTCCATCATTGGCGGTTTTCAGGAAAAGGTTGATAGCCTTTTGTCTGTATTGAAATGACGGCTCCTGCCTTGAGTAGGAGTGGGATTGGACTAAAGGATCTTCAGGGTCCTTTCCAATGCGAGGATTCTATAATTCTATCAGGACTAGGAGAAAAATTATAAAATGAACACTTTGCTATGATTCAACTATAGAGTATTTCCTTACAAAACTGGTTCTATTGTAGAGTTCTTTCTGTCCTTGAGGGAGTTAATGCCCCATGCTGTTCCATTCTGGCAACATTTTTCTTCCCATTGTTTTCCAAGCTTCACCATAAAAGGTTTTGGAAGCTATGAACTTTTCTTCTTTCTCTAACAGCCAGGTTTCTCTTGTTTAAAAAGCTTTGTGTTGTGTTGGCATCAAACAAACAAGTGAATTGTGGGGAGATTGAAGCAGTAGAATGAAACCACTAGCTTTGATTTTCTTTCTGTGGAAGATGTTATTTTCAAAAGCTAGCTATGTCATCTTGTTCAAAAAGCAGAAGGCGTGGGACAACAGTTTTAAATCTGTGGATATTTGTCCCTTATTTGGAATAAAACAAAGACAAAGGCAGTACATGTATGGTAATGATGGTGCAAGCACATTGTCCCCAAATCACTTTTTTAATGTGCCATAGAAAGAGCTAGGCATTGCTTGAGACATTCCTTAAGGAGAATCATAAGTAGTTTTTCAACAGTAAAATGTTGAACAGAAGTGAAATGTATGAACACCTGAGAACAAGAAAGAACAGGAAACAAGTGACATTGGCAAAAGTTGATGGCTTGCAGCTGGCCGGCCTGAATATTAGAATTCTCTCACTGTTATTTGCTCTTTATTCAGAATATAGTGCAATTGAGGTGGGGAGAGAAGAGAAAGGGCTTCATATTTCCTTGGTAGTTGTCTCCATAGGGGTAGCCTAGCTTACCATTAATTATTTTTTGAAAGCAAATTTCAGAGACAGTCAGTTAAAAACAATGGCTGGCTTTCCACACAACTTCCTTAATGACTTGTCAGATACAAAAGCAGTACTAATCTGATTAGTAACTGTGATTGAGAAAATCTACTGTAAAAATGAATCGTGCCCCAGGTTTTGAACATGATAGCAGGCAAGACATTTGAGACTGGCCACTGTGAGACATAAAAGAGTCTTTGATGGAATATTTATTTCAGAAGGTTTCTGTTTTAAAAAAAAGCCATAAGAAATAATATTGTTTGTGTTTGCTTGCAAAATTTTATAGATAGAGGAGGTGATACTCTAGAAGTAAATTAATAAAATCTGTTGTATCATAGGAAGGTAGAGGAAAACTCCACAAAACAATTCATAGAGAAATTTTCAAACCGTCTGGCAGCAGCTGCAGTTTAAGGGTGGGGGAATACTGTATTTTGGAATCTTTGCTAAGCAGGAAAATCAGCAAAATTTCTTACATGAAACTTGGACATTTTCCTCAGTGTTCTGCCCCCCTCCACACTGCCTCTCCTTCTGCCTCCTCTTATATTTCAGCTTGTCACACTCTGGCACTTGCAACTACTCATTTTAAAGCAGCGAAACCTTAATTTCTCAAACCATAGACACTTCTATGAGATTTATTAGAAAATGACAAAAATTTTCTGGAACTGAAGTTAGGGCCAGAGATATGTCACCATCAATGATGAATAGCTCCCTGAGAGGAAATGGAGAAAGGCCTGAGTAGTAAAACGTAGCTCTGGACCTTTGTGTTGAAAACTCCAGGGTGATATGTTGCTTTGGACACACTGGAGCCCAACACTCAATGGCATAAATGTAGTCACATTTATATTTATCTGGAGGGAAAGGGACAAACTTTATTACATTTTCTGGGACATCTATTAATTGGTGATGGTGAAGCAGATCAAATAGTCCCATAGATTCAGTTTATGACGTTTCTGATGTTGCACCAAAGGCAGAACACAAGTTAAAAAAAGGTATCCTATTTTAAGGTGATATACACTTTTAGGAGTCACATTTGATTCAAATTGATCATATAATACTGTACAGTATTTGTCTGGTAACTTTTGAGTGAATAAATGGATAAAACTGTCTCATATTGACCACCTATTCTAGTGGTGGTCTGAATCCTTCCTTGTGACATATGTTTTATTTTTTAGAAGTTCTTCACTATTATTCAATAGATACATAAATTATATATTTGTGCAGTATACAATTGATTCTAAGTTGAGGAATTAGTACCATAAGTTCATTATGTTGGTGTCCTTTCAGATAAAAAATTAATTCCTACTTCAGGCCTTAGTTCATTCGTAGGTGAGATTGAAAGATAATTATTTCAGCTATAGCTGCTGTTAAATAATTGGCAACAGGAAGTCCTTGCTGATCTACTGTGAAGCATTCAGATATCTGCTTTTAGAGTTAATTTTTTTACCCACTACTAGGAGCCTCTCCAAAATGACAAGCAAAGAACTTGGCAGCTCTACAACTAAGAGTGTTTAAACTAGAAATATTCATAGATTGAACATTGGACCTTCATTCTCAAAATACTTTGTCCTACCACTCAGGTAGGACTCTTCCTCATAAGGTTTTACAGCTGTTGTGGTTATATGATCAATATATAAATGATGTTTTGTAAAAAAAACATAGACCAGTATCACAACTTGATGTTGTTTTCTCTATCCAACTTGCATCACCTTCGACATCTAAGCTGCTTAATACCAAGCCAACAACAAGAATAACATTTATTTCCTGGATTTAAGCAGCTCTGTATTTGTGGTTTTTGTGTTTCCATACACAGTTTATGCTTGAAATAACAAAGATGCAATTTGCCAAAAGCGCACATGAGGGCATACATGCATCATTGTGGGTGGTTAGATGTAGAAACAAGATAGGAAGATGTTCAAGGATACGACAGCTGAGATTAGTGAAAAACTGTCTTAAACAGTGGTGTGAATGAAGGAATGTCACAGTTCAGATAGCTTTAAAAAGAAAGGAAAAGAAGCAAAACACATTACCAAATTCATTTTCCTGCGAGTTACAGCCAAACTTTGGCTAGAATCTACTGTTCTGTGGTTAACATTTTTATTTCTCTGCCAACCAGCCATATGTGAAGAGGACAGAAAAATGTTATATAAATCATGTGCAGAAATGCCCCCCCTCCTTTGTAGTTCCGTTCTTAAGGCATATATCAATGGAGGCAGATCTAACTTTAACTGAAATCGCAAATCCAAATTAGACTCGATACAGTAACAGTAATGGAAAGAATAAAAGAAAATTTCAGAAACTCCTCTTGTCCACAAAAAGATCATCATAGAAAAGTGCGGTCGATGGGACATTGGGAAGGGGGGGCAGAGAGGCTGTAGGGCTTTCTCAGAGAAGGGACCAGACGATCACTAGAAAAAGCTGGGCAGCATGTCTTTACATCTCAACTGATCTTAAAGGGAGCTAAGCAGACTTTCCCTTCCCTCAACTAAAAAAGTAGAAGCATAAAGTGAACTTTTGCTTGTAGGGAAGAATCACAGTACAAATCACCTCCAATTTTCTAGTAGATAGTCCCATGTAATTTTGAACAGCACAGTAGAAGAAATCCAGTTCAATTTCATGGTTCTTCTAGTTCCCTCTCCTAGTTTACTGGAAGATGTACATCTGTTTCTACAAAAATCATTGATGTGCATGCTAGTTTGTGCTTTCCCTACACTTGGTTAACTTAGAGCATTCTTTGTATAATAGCTCTCTTGTTCAATTAGAAGTTTAATAATGACTAAAGAGTTCCTTCCTTCCTTCCTTCCTTCCTTCCTTCCTTCCTTCCTTCCTTCCTTCCTTCCTTCCTTCCTTCCTTCCTTCCTTTCTTCCTTCTTTTTTTCAGCTGGGAAGCATTTGTGGAGAGAGGAATTGGATATTTAGTGATGCCACCAATGCCAATCAATATTTTGCTCACAGCTCTTTCTGCTTCAGAATGATAAAACTTATTTCTTCTGCATTCAGTCCTTATCAAAGGATTGCTAGTGTAGCAACAACAACATGAGCAGGCTTCCCACTTTCTGTTAATGTAACAGGAAGGATGTACACTAGAGTTATATTAGTCAAATTAAGCAACAACAGCCATAACCTTACACCATAAATATTATAGACAGATTAAAAGGTTCTGTCCTGCCTATCTTAAAAGAATGAAGTGTTCAAGTTACTCATAACAGCCCTGTGTAGTTCATCTCCTAGAATGAACAAGAGATACGAGCAAAGATTCTGATAACCAAGAGCTGAAGTTCATAGATAAAACCATTACTTTGAGGGCAATGTCTACTTCTGGTACCGAAAGAGCCAACCAGTTGGGCTCCTGCCTTCCAAAGCTTTTACAGCAGGTGGCGCTATGCCTGCGTACTTGTCACATCCAGAAACAAACAGCACTGGGCACAAAAGAAACTGATACCCCAGTGAGGTCACATGCCATTTCAAAGAAACCTGATCATTTTAGCATACTGGGAACCCATTTAACATTATCTCTCTGACTATTATCTCATCTCTATATTTTATCTGACAGTTTTCTAACTCAGCATTTTATATGCACACACTATGCCATCTGAAAGGTCAAATGCTGCTGTGAGTGTTCGTGGCTTTCTTAATAATATACGAAGCTGAACAAACCACACCAGCTTTAGCAGTGGGCTATGTTGTTTGGTGCTTTTCTACACTGACCTTGACAAGACAGGTTGCATTCATCATTATTTTTACTGCCCTTGTACTTTCTAGTTCACACTCACCTATTAGTAACCTAAAATTGAATACCCAAAATGCAAACACTACATTCCATTTTAATAATATGTATTAAGGAAAGGGACTGAATTCAGGAAGCATTCACAAAAGCTGAATAAAAGGGGCCTTTTTAAAAAAAATTAAGCACCAAGAAAAAGCAAACAAAGGGGTACCCGTTGTATAAAAGGAATCAGACCCCACAATTCTATGCAAAAGGTTTTTTTCTTCATACTTTGGAAACACTAAACAGAGACAAAAGAATTAATTATCTGAATCAACCAGTGTTTCATCTAATTATTTATAATGATTGCTTCAAAGGAGGTAATCAACGCTGCACTATGCTGGAGGGCTGTGCTTCATCTTTCTTCAACTTAGTGCTCTCCAGATGTGTCGGCTTAAACTCCAATAATTTCCAATCAGCTGACTGAGAATCATGGAAGATGAAATCCAACACGTCTGGAAGGTACTAGTTTAGTGAAGTAGAGCTTAAAATGGGGAACTCAAGCTATGTAGCCAAATCATATATTACACAGTGAAACCATTTATATAATCTAGCTTCTGGGGCCATCAGTGATCATATTCTATCAGGAGACAGCAACGTCTTAATTTCATGGCCTCTGTTTTTCTCTCTGATGGGGTGAGGGGAACAACCCCAAAGCGTTACCATTTATTAATGCTGTGTAGAAATATATAGTTCAATTTCTTAAAAAGGGCTCTGAAATGATTACGTTTCTAAAGTCTTCTTTTGAGATTTAATTGACACCTGGGAAGCTAGAGATATCTCTGCAAGGATAAAAGACAGGCGGGATCCTTGATGCTCTCTGCAGATGTTTCATTACCCAACTAGGTAACATTATCAGTGCTAGTAATGCTAGTGCTGTCATTTTGTATTCTAGTGACTTGCTTGTCAGTATTGGTGGAGGTGGCATTAGAGATTCTTTTGTTGGGCTCTTTGCTGTTGACTTCTTTGGCAATTTCTTGATTAGGGCATTGTTCACTTGATTGTAAGTCTGATATTAATCCCAGAATCCTGTCTTTTATTAATAAAGGAGAATATTTGTAGCTAAGGGTTGACATACGAGGTCCTTGGTGTTCTCTGAGCTTGGTTGTTATCTTGCAGACATTTTATTAGTGCTAGTCTGATGATGTTGCCTAGTTTGGATGATGAAACATCTGCAAGGAAACAATCAAGCTCAAAGAAAGACCAAAGACCCCTTATAATGATTTCACTGCCTCATGGTGTCTCACATTGCAAGTGTCCATGAGTAGTGCATGCTAGTCTTATTCATCACTCAGTGATCAAAAGAAAACTACAGTTGCAATGCTACCAAGAACACTAGAAAGGGAAGGTAAGTCCAGACTGAACTGAGTATATATGGCAGCTAACTGCTTAACCCACCCAGTGGTCAAGTAAATTTAAATTCTGGATCTCATAGTCTTGTTTTTTTTCTGAACCACTAATGCATATTACTTGTTGCTTCAAAATATTTAAGTCAACCAAGTATGTTTGCTATCTGTAGAGTGAGTTCTAGGATATGTATTGCCACAGTCCTGCCCAGGTGACACCACCCCACATAATTTCAGATTGGAAAAACTAAACTCTTTTTTTATACCAGAACTTCCAGTCCAATGGCACCTGTATAACAAAGCATCATGATGCTAAAATGATGACATGCACATGGTAATTCCATCATGCAAATGCTGCAACTATGTACTTTCACTATGACTTCTGATACAAGTATAGGTTCTGTCACTTGCATGATTATGTCCTAATACACAGACATTATCACTCCCCCCTTGCTGTCTTGCTATTTTATTTTAAAGGTGGCATCAGCACTGCAAGATAGATCATACTAGGGAAACCAATGCTGTATACATTAGTACTGCTTTTATTGTAAAGCTGCAGTACCTTCCTTTCTTCCTCATTGTCATGTGAAAAATTGTCTGAGCTTACTTTCCTGGCCTGAGGTCAGACCTTCTTTATCTGACCATTTCTTTGGTAGCAGCTCTTTCTCCTGTTTTTCAAGCCATTTGCAGGCAGATAGAGATTGAGATGCTTGTTTCTTATGACTTTGTATGTACTGGTTAGGGATATAATACTTGCTTGAAAATAAAAACATATGTACATAAATCTTAATTTTAGAGTCTCTCCATTTTGTCCTTTTAAAATTGAAATCTGCCTTGTGAGTATTTTTATCCTAAAGATCAGACTTTTGAGTTGATTAAAAAGTGTTAAATGTTACAAAGAATTGAAAACAACTGTCACAGTTCAGAAGCAGAAGCATTTGATGGCACAAGACAGTGTCATTCCTTTCAACTGAACATGAATCATAGAACAGCTATCGAGAAGGTCCTCAGTTCCCACAACACATACCTTGAATGATGAAAAAACCAAGAATAGAACTTTTGAGCAGATCAGAAAGTCCAGAGTGGATCATATAGGGGAGTACATGTTCCAGATAGACCTACCCTAAATCATAGGGTGTTTTGGTTACCACCAACACTTGTGCACACAAATAGAACAGTAGCCACTGAGGTAAGGTTACCAAATCTGGACTACAAAATACAGATTGTCACTAAATGGCAAATATTTTTAGAGTGTTTTGCCTCTCTTTTCTGCCTCTAGTGTGAAGCCTGAGTTATGCAATCAAGCTATGGTAATTCTAATTGAACTAGGGACTTCTGTGTCTTGTATAACTCTCTCTAGTCAATCGTATGGTTTAATTGATTACCTGAAGTTAATAAATGTTATACAAAAGCAGATCCATATAGAGAGAATCTCCACTTCTACAAAATCTTCTGAACATTATCTAGAAATATCTTCCTGGCCATTGATCTAGCAGTGCATTGCACAAGGAGTAAAAATCACTTATCTGGCCCAATTTTCAGTAGGTCTTACAAAAACCATCCTCTTATTTAGTGTTAAATATGTATAAAATAAATTATCCCAACTCCCTAATTCTCCTGCAATCCATGTCTTTATTATATTTTTTTTACATTGCATTTATATACTGGACTGCCTGATAAAAATAATCTCAGCAATACCTTATGTGAGACAGCTGAAAAGGCTTTTTCCATAGAAAGATAATCTGGTATAGTAGCAGACCAGGAAAAGGAGAGAGGCAAAAGCATTTGTAAAGTCATTTTTTTGTAAGTTCTGTGATTCTAAGACACTGTGGTAAGAAGCTGTTTCCCTATTGTAGAAATTTCTGCCTCTGTCCACTTCCTGATGGAAGGAACACCATGGAAGAATATTGTGAGGATGCAGACTCAAACTTGGAACAGCAGAAAGATCTTTATGAAGAAGTCCAAAAGAAACGCTACCAAAAATATTCTTATAATACTGATAACAGCCATTTTTAAAAAAATGATTGTCCAGCACTACTTATCAAAGATAGTACTTTATAGTCTAGCACAATAATTTCAGCAAAACAAATAAATACATAGAAATCCAAGACAGCAACTTGATTTTCAATAATAGAGTATAAGATCAATGATTTTCAAACATGGTGATACTGTGATTCCCTAAAATTATGAAAAAGGTTTTGATTCTTTCTCATATGTTTATAGTTCAATCTAGCAAAAAAAGTACTGTAAAAGAAAGATTAGGAATACAAGTCAAAATAGGCAAGAAAATGGTAAGACAAAACTTATCCACTCTAAATGACTTCAGACTACCAAGCCCAAATGAGTTATATCCCAAAGTTCTGAAGGAGCTGGTAGATATGATTTTGGAACCACTGAATTATATCTTTCAAAAAATTTGGATCATCCTGGAATTACTGCAAAATTACTAAAGAGTTGATGTGTTTCCAATCTTCAACAACAACAACAAAATGGACTCAGAAACCTATCCTCAGCTTGAGATGTTACTCACCAATCAGCCTGACATCAATACCTGAGGAGATTCTGGAAAAGATAATCAGTCAATGGATTGCAAACACCTAGAAACAAGCAAAGCTCTATAGAAACTAATGGGTTTGTGAAAAACAGATCTTGCCAGACAAACTATTGAATTTGTGACAAAGTGACTAAATTAGTGGATAAGCGAAATGCTGTGGACATAGTATACTTAGACTTCAGGAAGACATTTGACAAAGCAGGCCACAGCTTACCTTTTGTTATGAAAAAAATGTGAAATAGACAGCATCATCAGATGGATTCGTAACTGGCTAATCAACTTCCCTCAATGTGTAGTAGAGGGAAGATAGACTACATCGACATGGAAGGAAGCATGCAGTGGGGTACCCAAGGTTCTGTCTTAGGCCCAATACTCTTCAACATCTTCATAAATAATTTAGATTAAGAAACAAGGGAACCCATCAAATTTGCAGATGACACCAAGCTGGAGAGAAATAGTCAACACTTTAGAAGATAAGCTCAACCTCCAGAAGGATCCTGACATATTAAAGACTGGGCCCTATCCAACAAAAGGCAATCCAGTGATGAGAAAAGTAGGGTTTTACATTTAGTCAAGAAAATCAAATGCATAGGTATAGAAAAGGTCAGGAGTGTCAAACTCAATTTCATTGTGGGCCACTTGGACTGCTCCCATGGCTGCTGCAGGCCACGCTCTCCATCTCCCTTCCTCCTACAACAAATTTTTCCCACCTGCTCTACACAGCAAAGTCTTGAAGAAACAGTTGGAAGGATTTGCAGGCAGGTTTTGGATTTTGTATAGAATAGATCGAAGCTCTGTAAACTCACCTCTCCTCCGCCACTATTTCAGACGTCTTCTCCCTCTGGGAAAACTCTGCCCAAGCCATCACATCCTAAAGAGCCATCACTTTATTAAATGCCACCTCCTCAGTGAGAGCACCCCCTATTTTGCTACCACTCAAACAAGTAAGGGACAGCCAATCTCTTACTTACCAGTCCCAAAGGACTGACCTTCCTCATCAGGTTTGTCCTCCTCTTTGCAATGCCTCAATGTGGAGGAGGCATGGAGGAGGAGGAGGAGGAGATGATGACAGGCAAGAAGGAGAGCCGATTTTTGCCTCCCCCTCCAAGCCAAGCCACCACAACAGCCGCTCTTGAGGTACCACCTGCCCAGGAGGATGCGCTCCCTCCCCAGCTCTGGGTGCCTTTTCTCCTCATCCCTCCCTGCCTCTTTTACCAGCCTGTATCTGCCCAACAGCCCACCTGGGCACCCAACACCCACCACGCCATCCCCAGGCACACCAAACTGGCTGCCCAGTGCCATTTTCCAGGCAGGACAGTGATGCTGAGAGGAGCTGGGGGGAGGGGAAGAGAAGAGAAGGAAGGCACAGACTGCTGCTGCTATGGTGCCCGGGTGTGTGAGCATGGAGGAACAACGCAGACAGCAGCGGGGCCTAGCGGGAGGAAATGTTCGTGCCAGCAGCAGTTTGGGGAGGAGGAGGGAGCGAGCAAGTTTAGGTGGAAAAAAAGAAAGTGATGCGGGCAGACTGGTGGAAGGGGGATGCCAAGCTGAACCTGCCCCATTGCTCTCCTTCTGATTTGTTTTAACTTTATGTGGAGGAAATGGAGCATGAAGCTCAGGGCAAATGAAGGCAGGCAGGGCACAAGTGCTGGCCCGGGGCTTGAGTGCAATGCAAGCCACAATGGATGCAACACCGCAATGTCAAGCTAATAAGGTGTCACTTTGTGGTTGCGATGCCTCGCTTTATCTAAACGCTGTACCAAAACCCATTATGTCTAAGTGTGGGGCATTAAATCACTCACTGCCATTGGCACGTCCTCTCCTCTTTTCCTTGGCATGTCCCAGCCCCCCCCCCCACATTCCGGTGAACCTGCTGTTGGGTTCCACCCATCTCCACGGCCCACATGCGGCTAAGGTGGGCTGGAGCCAAGGCAGCAAGGGCTAGTCCCTTGCTATCTTCAAGACAGCACCGTGGGCTGGATGGACACAGGCTGTGGGCTGGATCTGGCCTGCGGGCCTTGTGTTTAACATATGTGGAATAGGTGGTAGCTGGCTCAACAGCAGTAAATATGAAAGGGATCAAGGAGTCCTAATGGATAATAGCAATAGCACTTAGACTTATATACGACCTCATAGTGCTTTATATCATTCTCTGGGCAGCTTACAATGTCAACACATTACCTCCAACAACCTTGGTCCTCATTCTTACCAACCTCAAAAGGATGGAAGGCTGAGTCAACTATGAACTCGTCAAGATTGAACTCTAGGTTGTGGAAAGAGTTAGCTTGCAATACCACATTCTAACCACTACACCACCAGGGTTCCTTAATCATCCTTCAATCACTTAAGTATGAGCCAGTAGTATGCTGCAGTTGCAAAAAAAAGCCAAAGCAATCCAAGGCTGCATCAACAGTATTAAGATCATATGAAGTGTTAGTACCGCTTTATACTGCTTGGAACACTGCATCCAGTTTTTGTCGCCATGATAGAAAAAAAGAATTTGAGACTCTAGAAAGATTGGAGAGAAGAACAACAAATATGATTAGGAGACTCAAGGCTAAACCGGATAAATAAATAGTTGCAGGCACTGGGAATGTCTAGTCTAATGAAGAAAAGGACTAAGGGGTGACACAATAGCAGTCTTCCAAAATTTGAGGGACTGTTGCAAAGTGGAGGAGTCATCGATTCTCTAAACGCCTAAGGGAAAGACAAGAAGTAATGGATGGAAGCTTAACATAGAAAAATTCAACCTAGAATTAAGGAGAAATTGATGAGACCAATTAATCAGTAAAATTGCTTGCCTCCAGAAGTTGTGGTTCTCCATCATTGGAGGTTTTTAAGACGAGATTGGACAGCCATTTGTCTGGAATAGTATAGAGTTTCCTGCTTGAGCAGGAAGTTGGACTAGAAGACCTTCAAGGTCCCTTCCAATTTTGTTATTCTGTATACTGATGTTAGGGTAGGGAAGATTGATTTGAATCTGTATCTGAGTTCATTCTGTGTCCTTTCTTTCTTTTCCATTGTCTTGCTATTGCTATGATACCAAATTAAAATAGACTTAAAAATAAAATAACTGACATTTATTAAAACATGATGTACAAAAGAGAATGCCCAAAAGATAAGAGAGTTACTAATGTACCAATCTCATCTGTCCCTACCCCTGCCCCTGCCCCTGCCCCTGCCTCTGCCTGCCTGCCTGCCTCTGTGTCTGTGTCTGTGTCTGTGTCCGTGTCTGTGTCTGTGTCTGTCTACCTGTCTGTCTCTGTGTCTCGGTTTGTCCGTCCCTGCCTCTCTGCCTCTCTGTCTGTCTGTCTGTCTCTGTCTGTCTCTGTCTCTGTCTCTGTCTATGTGTCTATGTGTCTATGTGTCTATGTGTCTCTCTGTCTCCTGCAACTTGATCTATATATTGCTGGTTTTCTCAACAGGATGGTAAGTGCAAGTGTGCACTACAGCTTTATACTAGAAAAATGAGGAGTGAAGTCCAGTTTTGATGCAGCTCACACTTTGCCTGCATATCTGATCATGTATTTAAAAACTGTGCAGCCCTCTAAGTTGTACCTGATTCTCTGGGCCCCTGAAACCTAGACAGACAACATAAATATAGGTAGAGTATAATTCAGAGAAACCTTAGAAGTATTAGGAAAATATTATTAGGAACAGATATCTTGGAGATGAAAGTTGGATTGCAGTGGTGAGGCAGTTAGACTATTAATTGGCAACATGATCCTTGCAAGCACCAAACTGCATTACCCAAATGGAATCTTCAAAACCATTTTATAAAAATTCAAATATGAACAAATTAAATATGAACATTTGAAAACATTTTCAAATCATGTGTGGTTTCAGGCAAGAATGCTAAAATAAGATGTGATTGAAGTCTTCTCACAAGCTCTGAGTTATCTGATCATTGAAATCTTCTGAGATTTTGGTATGTATCTCTTTCTCTCTCTTGCTGCCGCTGTTTGAAAAAGGCTATAGATGCCTGCTTCAGACCCTAACACTATGAAGGAAATTAATCACTTGTGTGCATATGAGGAAATGTTAAAAGCAACTTGTTCTTCCCCTTCTGTACAGAAAGGGGAAACCTAATCAGACATTTTGCACTTATGAGTAAATCAAGTTTTTGATTAAAGTCTCTTCCCATTTGTTATCAAGATCACTGTATTCTGAGAATTATGAACTTGTTTACCAACAGGACTGGGATGTAAACACATTTAATTTGTTTTGGCATGAATGTTTCCTGTTGACAAATTATTTCAGGTTCTCAATAGAATAATTATTCGTATACCTAGTGAATCATAATCAGAAATGCAACATTCTGAAAACAAACCTTTGATGTCTCTCTTTCAGAGATCGCAATGTTCAAATGTCTGGGCTTGCTTTGTTTGATCAGATCCATTGTAGGACAGTTTGACCAGTAACTTGTTCCAGTGTCAATCGTGCCCCATAATTCACTCAGAGAGACTGACAACTTCACCTATAAAATTATGTCTTCGCCTCTCCTGGGTTTTCTGGATTAGTCTCCCTGAAAATGCTAACAAAAGCAAAGCATATCAGATCACTACTCGGGACACCAGCAGCGATGTTTGTGGAACCATGCACTGTCTCAGAGTTAATCTCCAGGATAATTTAGATTAACCTTTATGGTCTCCGAAAACCGCATTGCTTCATTCTCTCTCTCTCTCTCTGTCTCTCTGTCTCTCTCCCTCCACCTCCCTCCCTTGCTCCTGGTATTGGACTATAAGCATTTTGGACCTTTAAAGTTTAACCCAAACCTGAGTTAAAATCACTCCAACCAAGCTAAAAGCAGATCTGCATCAGAAACATTCCAAAGTGGACTTGTCTCCTTTTTTGACTAAAAAGCATATGCTTTAAGATGCCACCCCACCCCCAAACCCACTACATCTACTGTGAATAATTCTAAAGGAAAATGTAGAATTCCCTGGACATTGTGTCACTTTGTGTTTACTTTTCACAAGATAGATCACTGTGACAAATAGATGCTTTGTATCAAAGGGCCAGCCAGTTTATAAGTGGAACTGCCCGGTGACTTCGGGAGGATGTCCTTCGCTAGGGGGTGGCAGATGCACCCCTGGAGGCCCTCAAGAAGGCATGTGCCTGAGGAGAGAGGAAGGCCGGGGTTGATCTCTTTCAGTTGCTGATCTGCTCGCCCATTTGTTCCTGCTTTTCATAACTGTAATTCCTGCTGCTCATGGCTATAATTAGGCCTTTAAATTTATAGCACATGCCTGAAGGCCTCAAGATGCTTGGGGAGAATTTAACTGAATCCATGATTTCTCCAGCAGCACAGCTGCTGCTACTGCAGTGGAAATGGCTATAGACCGAGAGATAAACAGATTATCTTGTTAAATGCTAACTGTAGAGAGGGGACAAGGGGAGGAGGGGGAAAAAAGAATTGTGTTTATTATATAGTCTGAATATTTTGACACTCTTACTAACAGTTTAACATGGTTAAAACAAAATGCAGCTCAGAATGGCTTATAGGGACAAAACAAGGGAAGAAGAAACAAGGAGGGAAGTTACTTTCAGGATCTGAGGTGACCATGGATGACCACTGATAGGGACTTGGTCTGGGAGGAAGGATCAAACTGAGGCTGATGATTGGTTGGTTGGTTTTTCAGATGATTATCCCATTTTTATTATTTTTATAAATAAAAGTTCCTTATGGAATAGTTCATAGTCACCATGAACCTCAATATGTATGCTTCTGTAGGCAAGGGATTCTGCCTGTAAAAAATGATCAAGCCTTAGGCTGCATGTACAATATCTTTTCTGATTTAAGTAAAGGAAATGTGGGAATTCCTATATAGAGGGTGTTGTGTCCTGGGCAACCAGGTGAGAGGGCATTCCCAAACGTGAAAATGTCCCTGTTGCTGATTGGCAGGTTGTCCACTTAAACCTACATAAAATGGGCCGCCTGCCTGCAGCCGTTGTTCTCAGTCAGAGTGGCCATTGTAACCAATAAAGGTGTCCAGCTGAATCTGCCTCAGCTTCGTCCTTATGAACCCCTGATCCCCGTGGATATAGCCAAGAACATGCATGAACTACAGAATTCAAAGTTTACTTGGTCAATAATCTTGCAACTTGTTTAATTTTCTCTCTCTGTCTTCTCTATCCTCTCTTCCTTTCTCCAATATATATATCTACATTGAGCCAATGACTACATGATGACACACCAAATTTGCCATAAACCCCAAAAGTCAAAATCCAAGATAAAGGGACATACAGTATGTGGGAAGATCTGTGATGGTGGAGTGTATATGAAATGACTTCATGCATGCTGGTACATCATTATGTAAGTTATATGAATTATACAGCTTATGTCATTTGTATGATATCCTTTTGGCCTATATCAGGTACCTATGGCGGCAGGCTTGCTAGCTCCTGCAAAGAATGTTTAGCATAGAAGAGGATACTGAGTGATATATTATGTAGCCAGAAATAGACCTGATTCGAACTAAATAGAGATATAATTAATGTCACTTCCTGCAGCTGCCACATCACAATGATTTTTTTTTTGCTTATTTCTTCAGATACAAACCATCAACACCGACATATTATGGTTCCATACAAGGGGGCGTGGGGATGCAGGTTTAACTGTTTTTATAACTCTATGTAAAAACTAGCTCTTTTTTGGTCAGCTTTTTGATTATTTTGGTTAGGAATTTTCTGATGAAAGATTGAGGAAATGAGGAAGGGGAGAGCAGGAGCAGGAGGAATTCAGTGGTTGTGAGAAGAGATAGCCCAAACTTGAAGGCCATGGGAATAGGAATGTTTCCAAGGAACCCTGCCTTAATTGCCTTGCTTGCCTGCGAATTCCCCCTCCCTCCCTCCCTCCTTTCTTTCTTTCTTTCTTTCTTTCTTTCTTTCTTTCTTTCTTTCTTTCTTTCTTTCTTT
>JANHFO010004903.1:80915-104460 GCA_032468095.1 Pareas carinatus
GACTCCTCGGCATCTCACATGTGGGGTGCTGCAGGGGTCGGTCCTCTCGCCTCTCCTGTTCAACATTTATGTAAAGCCACTGGGCGAGATCGTCCGTGGCTTCGGGGGGGAGTTCCATCAGTACACTGATGATACACAGCTGTACATCTCCATCTCAGGCCACCCCAACGATGCCGCGGCAGTGATGGCCCGATGCCTTGAAGGTGTGCAGGTCTGGATGGGGGAAAACAGACTCAAGCTCAATCCCTCCAAGACTGAGTGGCTGTGGTTTCAGGTGTCCTGATATAGCCAGCTGACTCCATCGCTGGCTATTGGGGGCGAAATTCTGGCGCCCACAGAGAGGGCTCGCAATCTGGGGGTCCTCCTGGATGCGCGGCTGACTCTAGATGATCACCTGGCAGCCGTCACCAGGGGGACCTTTTATCAGATATGCCTGATATGCCACTTGCGGCCCTTTCTGGATCAGGATTCCCTACGAACGGTCACTCAAGCGCTCGTCACTTCCTGCCTGGACTACTGCAATTCTGTCTACATGGGGCTCCCCTTGGGACACATCCGAAGACTCCAGGTAGTGCAGAATGCAGCCGCGTGGGGGATTATGGGAGCCAGTGGCTGTGCCCATGTGACCCCCCTCATGCGCGAGTTGCACTGGCTGCCTGTAGCCTTTCAGGTGCGTTTCAACGTGTTGGTTACCACCTTTAAAGCGCTCCATGACTTAGGACCTGGATATCTACAGGATCGCATTCTACCAGCCAATACCTCCCACCGACCGGGCCGCTCCCACACAGAGGGCCTTCTCAGGGTGCCGTCGGCCAGACAATGTCGGCTGGCGACCCCCAGGGGGAGAGCTTTCTATGTGGCAGCACCCACTCTCTGGAATGACTTCCCCCCTGAAATACGTACCATATCTGACCTCTATGCTTTCTGACGTGCCCTGAAGACACATCTATTCGCCCAAGCTGGACTGGCCTAGTCTGGCCCCTACTTCCTCCCGCTTTTTAGTCACTGTTTTTATAATTTTAAACTGACTGTAATTTGGTTTTAAATTGGTCTTATATTTGGTTTTTATTTAATACAGCCTCCTAATATTTTCTGTTAACATATTTTAATGTTTGTGATTGTGTTATTTTAATTTGCTGTACACTGCCCTGAGTCCGTGAGGAGAAGGGCGGTCTAAAAATCTAATAAAATAAAATAAATAAATAAAATAAGGACCTGACAATTATCTTTGCTACTATGATATTTGCCAAATAATAAACCCAAAATAAAACACCAAAAAGCCAGCTAACCTGCAGTTTGTAATAGTTATAAACATATCTACTTGTGTTTATTTTTCCCTTGAAAAGAAATAATTTTAGTATTTGTTTATTTTTGTTTGGAATAAAGATGCATCCATAATTAACTTAATGTGAATAGCCTGTTTGCATTATCCTCTGACTTAGTGCATGTAGATCTTTCAGCAGTGAAACTTAACATTCTGACCTACCATTTAATACACCAATACTAATTTTATCTTGATACTAAGGCTCTGTGTTGCATTAAATCAATTCGGGTTAATTCAGAATTATGTCTCTCCCACCCACTATCAATAGCAGCACTGTTGATTTTCCTCTAAGCTGACCACCCACTTTTCTGAGAATCTGTAGTAAATTAGAAAATCTGTCATTGCTGAAGAAGCTGAACAGCTAGGATATGGCTTGTCATTCCACCTACACAATACTCGGTCTTTGTCTGCTATCTCTTAAACTAACCTGACATAGCTTGGCCTCCTGGTCAATGGCAGCTTTATTCTCTTGGAAGGAATGCAGCACTCACCGGCATTATTAAGAAATTTCTGGACAATGTTTTGTGGCTGAGCAATAATCCAAGGTTCTATTAAAAAGCCATCTGGGTAATTAATAGCACATTTGTTCTCAGCCTCCTCCCAATTTGTCCATTAGTGGAATAAAAGCACAGGACAAAGGCTAATGTGGTTAAGTTATATTTTACAAGAATTCTTCAGGAAGTTAAAAACACATGATAGTTTTCCAAAGATGTATAAGTTTATGAGCACTCTGTGAGATCAGCAACATAGCAAACCCCAGAGGCTTTTAATCAGCTCTTTCCACTGTCAATAGTTAACAAGTGACATCTAGTAGAGGCTGTACCTTCCTTTGCATTGACAAGGCTCCACATGAGGGGAGAAGGAGGTGGTGGGCATGGCGACATGTGAATCACAAGTACAATCTCCATTATTAAACTTATTCCAAGACTCCACATCAAACAGTGCAGAAATTACTTTAATACCTTGTCACCTGAGACCTGAAGATTTGATTGTGGTTTCTTGAAAGCAGGATTCCAGACTCAGGCTGCAGAAGTTTTCTCTTTATTTTCTGAACACCCCTCCATCTGTCCTCCTCCCCATTTTTTTCTGCTCCAAAAGATGTTTGAAAGATTATTTAAAAATTGAGATCATTGTTAAGAAACTAGGTTCCAATTTATTTATTTATTTATTTTATTTATTTATTTAGATTTGTATATGGCTGAGATTCTTTCCCCCTCATCAATCCTCCACAAAATAATGAAGATCCACTGGATTTAAAATTCACATTTCCCTCCCTCCCTCCCTCTCCCTCTCTCTGTCTCCATCCTCTCCCTGTATGTGTTTGTGTGTTTTATTCCCATTTAGTGGTTGTCTGGACTTTTGCAACCTCATATCCTAAGCTAGAAATCATCTTTAGCGACATGTATAGATGAGGATTGGTGTGATCAAAACACGAGTAAAGAAAGGTTTTCTTTCTTGGGAAAAAAAGGGAAAAAAACACGAGGAAAGAAATAGTCTTCTAAACCCATCCTTAGGATGGAGATTCAACAATTTTACATTAGCAAACTTCAATTTGCATAAAGAGCATAATATCAAACTTAGAGCAAACACTGCTGTGGAACATCTTGGAAAACTGCTCATCAGATGTTAAATTTATGACAAATTTATGACAAAAACTAAATCGGTTACCATAACTTGTCATATTTCATATATTTTCTGATCTTCTGAAATAGGTAGAATATTTAGGATGGATGAGAACAAGAGGGCATACAGCAAACATTTGGGCAGTAAAATAAAGCACAGATTTTAATCTAAAAAGCTCCTTGTGGCTTGATGTCAAGAACCTACAGGACCATCTCTTCTTTCAACCAGAATCAACCCATCTGATTAAAGAAACTGGGTGTGTGTGTGTTGGTAGGCACCCTCTATCAAGAAAGTGGAAGGGTCAAGAATAGAAAAAGATTTTTTTTCTGTTTTGGTCCTCTTGCTGTGGAATAATTTACAAAAATTATATAATAATTTTTGTGGAGATAAAATATGAATGAGTTAAGACCATGTATCAGCTTTCCCTCTAAAAGAAATCTAGGATATATACTGTATGTCCTGAATTAATAGCAAAATAAATGAGGACCTTTTGCAGGATAATCCATTCTATTTTTTACTGTATTCGAGTTGTACATTCTCTTTTTCCTGTTCCACAGGTTCAGTTCTCATTACCCACTGGATTTTTCCTAATGATTTTTCCAGAAGAACCTGAAGTCTCCTTAAACTTACAGAAATTCTTCAGTGCATGAATGGTGTTTTGGCCACACAGTGATTAGCAGTTGGAAAACCACATTTTTGATTAGCAGACACAATTAGTGGGAAGAATGTTATTTCTAGTTTCCAGGTAGCATTTTATTGAACAGTAATTAGCATGTAGTTTAATTTGTGGACTGTGGATTCATTAAGCATTTTGTTTCAGTTCCAATCTACAATATAGTCCATTCATTTGCATGTTTACATGGAAGTAAATCTCTTGAGGTTCATGTTTTAAAATAAATATATATAATTCACTGAAATCTAACATCTTATCTTACCTGCACATGTATTTTAATGCATGAATTCCAGTTTATTTCCAAACTTACATATTGACTTAGAAGAAAATTTAACCCCACTTCAAACTTCATAGAACTGACTCCTTACCATCATTTGTCAGATAAAACTTAATGCACATTTATTGTATTATTGTCACAGAAATAAAATATATGTTCAAATAATCTTTCTTATTTTCCATTAGAATGTATTACACATAGTTCCATTCATAGTGGTGAATGAGTCTACAAGACGGTCTCAATGCAGAAATAATTTCAAAAACACATGTGCTTGTGTGTTGCATGGTATGTTATTACTGCTGTATAAAACATATAAATGCCCTTAGGACCACTTAATTTATGTTTTAATTTAATAAAATATATGGAAAATGAGTTCAATCTGAAGCCAAATGGAGCAGAAAGACACTTTAGGATGTCTAGGACGATTCTTCTATTTCTCTAGGTATTTAGGTATTCACTGCACTCTTTTCAGAAACACCTAAATGCTGCTTGAACTTTTACTGCAAGGAAGGACACAGCAGTAATATAAACAGTTATTTGTAGGCACTCAGAGTTGGTTTATCTAAGTGTGGTGCAACCAAATGCTTAGTATGCTGTCATATAGCATGATCATATCTGAAACTTTGCTAAGCATCAGAATGATTTATCTTGATCTAACACCCAATAAAATGATATTATGCATATTTCAATAAACAGCAAACCACTTCACAATGACACTTTAAAGAATAAAATTTCAATGGCCTCACTAGAGATCCCACTAATCAGAAATAAGTGTTAACCATGTGAATAATGATTTTAGTATACAAGGAACAGGAATTTATAACTTTTTTTAACTTGTTCCTAGAGAATCCAAGGCTCTCCAGATGCTTGCAAACTATGGTTCTCAGCACCCCTATCATTTGTCAACATTGCTTAAGTTGATGGGAGTTGTAGTTCATCAACATATGGATTTCAAGGTTAGGCTGAGTGCACATTAAATAATCTTTAAAGTATAAACTTACCAGCACTCATTTTAAAGCAACACAAGCATATATCAATTTTACATCACGATAATCGGATTCATACTCACCTACCTCAACCATATCAATATGATTGCCTCATTAGCTCTATTTAGAGAGGCTTCATTTTTTATTAGTAGCACTGTATACTGTACTTAAAAATACGCAGCAAATACAAAAGCCACACCATTAATTATTAGGCAGTTTAACAATAACATCAGGGGCATGGTTGCTTAGTGATTAAGATTCTGGGTATATTGACTGGAAGGTTGTCAGTTTGAAACCCAAGTACAATATGATGAGGTGAGCTCCCATTCTTGCCCCAGCTCCTCCCATCCTACTGTGTTTTCCCCAAAATAAGACACTGTCTTATATTAATTTTTGCTTCCAAAGATGCGCTAGGTCTTATTTTCAGGGGATATTTTTCCACTGAGGCTGCCCAGAACCGGAAATCTGTGACATCGCACTTCCTGTCTGCTCTGACTTCACTGGAGGGGAGGCCTTATTATCGGGGAGGTCCTATTTTCGGGGGATGCCTTATGTTTCAGTGAGAGGCAAAACTGTAAGTAGGTCTTATTTTCGGAGGATGTCTTACTTTCGGGGAAACAGGGTAGCGGTTCAAAAGGATGCGAATGCAAGTAGATAAATAGATACCACTTTAGTGGGAAAGTAACAGCCTTCTGTATGCCTTGGCATGTAGTCATGGTGATCACATAACTATGGAAATCTCTTTGGACAAGGCTGGCTTTCTTGACTAAGAAACAAATGAGCATCATCCCCTAGAGTTGAGCACAACCAGACGGGAAACTTTTATCTTTACCATTTTATGACATTAAAATCTAAAAAAATCATTACAATCAAAATGAGCTTAAAGCAATGTACCTTGACAACAAAAAGTAGATGATATGGAAAGATATAAGTCACAGGTTGGTTCAAGTTGGAGAAGAGCGGTATAGAAATTCAATAAATAATAATAATAATTTCACATTTTGTGAGCAAGAAAGGGCAGGCCTATGTCCAGCATAATCTGACAAGGCTATATGAGCAATGTATCTTCCAAAAAATAGATATTTATCTACTAGAAATGATCAAACATCTACTTCATTTAGAAAAAAATCTATCAATGATATATACACATTTGTATTTTATATTACATTGTATATTACAGAACACATTTTTTTCAACTAAGGTATGCTTCTGCCATATTAAGAAAAATGGTAAACTTGATTTTTCTCTTTCCCTTTCTCAAAGAAATGTCTAAGGAGTTGCCAAGCCAAGAAAATGCTAATTAAGAATAGAGTCAGTAAAGAGCTACATTCAAATACTTGCCATATATAGCTATTCTAAAACTGATATGTCAATCTCTATTCAGTTAGCATGGGGAATAGTGGAATAAGTTGACCTGAGCTCAAAGGACAGCTCAGATATAGGTACTTGCTATTTTTTTAAAATGTGCAATTTACATCTTGTTGTTTTGTTGCCTTATACTGTTTGCATGCCATCATTTTACAGTTTCATTATAACAAAATAGTATTAAATATACACATTCTGGATTCTACAGATCGTTGAGAGGCTCTGTCTATATTGACATACAATGTTGAGTTAAACTACAAAGGATGTTTGCAGTGGGGCCCCTCTGACCATTTGAGAAAGTTATATTTCACATGTTTTTGGAATAATGAAAATCAAACAGATTGCCCATGGAACTAGAGAAGCCTAGGATGATTACTGCTAAATTGTTTATGCACTTGGCTTCTTGTGCAGTGTTTTTGGCACAATGCTACCATGACCTTCAGAAGCACTTAAGGTGATACAGATTGAATTGGAGATGGCCCTTGCTTTACCTTGTCAGCTTCAACAGTGCCTGATGATCCATTTCAACAGCACACTCATTAAACTCCCTATTTTCAGTACTCTAAACTCTGGAGAGAGCTATGTTAGGATCTTGTTTTGTTCCTTTATGGACCATAGCTTTGCCTGTACCGGAAAGTAATTTGCTTCTGTTTGATGTGGTATGTGGTTCACTACGTTTCTTCCTGCTTTGTGATCTCCATCATCTTGTCCCTGTTAAGATTTGCATGCAAGGCGAGGCATACATTTTAGTTTTCATGTACTTGAATGTAGTTACATGCAAATCATCCACATGTAAAAAACATATAGACAATTAAAGTTTGATTCTTGCAATCCCTCTACCGAATAGAAGAAATAATTTTAAATTCACAAATCAAAGACTTTGCCAAACTAAAATAACATTCTTATGGTAGCAACCAGGTATGACTGCCCAGTATACATAATCTTCATCTGAATATCTGAAATGATCCAAGATCATTTCAGGGCTCTTTTTTTCTTCAGCTTTATTCATATTTTTTTAGAAACCTAGGAAATTTACAATCAATAAATTAAACTGCACAAAGTAATGAATTTAAACAGCACGTGCTGCTTTATCATATTTATTATCTTTTACTATAATAAGTATAGTTCACCTGGTCATACTAGCAGAAAAGCTTATTCTTCCATGATTCTTAGAATAAACGTGGTATTATAAATAAAAATACAGAAGATTCTGAACCATCACATATTATATTCCATTTCTCATTTTCCATGACAGATTTTCCCCCTGGAAAATATAAATTTATTTCCTGATACAAATAGTCCTCATTTATCAACTGCCTCATTTAGTGACCATTCAAATTTACAACAGGGTAAAAAAATAGTTTTTCAACCAATCCTTATATTTATGTTGTCACAGCATCCCATGATCATGTCATTACTATTATTGTGCTTTGCAACTGGTTTCTGACAAACAGAGTTAATAGAAAATACAGAAGTAAAATTGTAAGTTGTGGTCACACAACACTTTGCTTAGCAATACAGCACTTTGTTTAATAACCAAATGGGAAGTAAGGTTCTAAGCCCATTGTAGTCATGTGATTTTCTGCTTAGCAACTTGTGAGTTGCCAGTCCCAGTTGCGGTTGCTAAATAAGGACTATCTGTAGTATTATTCCTCATAGATTTACTGGTGTGAATACATAAATTTACTACCACCAGAATTCATCAAAGAATTCTTTTTAACTTTAGTCTGGTGAAAATTAAATTGGAAAAAGAGATCTTGAATTTGCTTTTTGATATCTGGACAATCATTCCTTCAGGGGAATCATCCTCTTAGGACAAAAAAAAAAGGTCTGAAGACATTTCTGAAGGCAGTGAATGCATAGAGAATGCCTCCAGCACAGCTATGGAGCTCCAGATGTTCATGTGGAATCATAGTCTTAGGATACTGTTTAGCCTATGAGAGTATCAGTCCCTTAGATGTATACTCAAAAGGGCAAGACATGTCAAAACAATAACTGCAAAGGAACAATAATTCTGCATTCTGAATGAAGTTATACAACTTCTGGGATAAAGATCATCGGGGGAAAGTATTAAGTATTGCCATGAATGGCCGCTTGAAATCTTGCCTTGTGCTAGTGGGATCCAGATCCAGTTTGTACCTTGCTACTTTCTTGCACTCTCTGGTATTTGGAATCACCTTGCTATTTTGACCAACCCCTGGATTGTTGTTAGATTTTATCCAATAACCAGTTGCTCCACACTACCTGTTTGGCTAGAAAGTCGACTTAAGCGGGCAACTCCTGTCAGAATGTGAAGAGGCATCATATTCTGTGAACAGAATATGAATAGCAAACTAAGCAAGCCACCAGTTCAAGTCCACCCCCTGTTATGATAGTTAAATTACCTCATTTTATTGCACTTGGCAGAGATTGCATTTTTTACAAATTGAAGGTTTGTGGCAATCCTGCATCAAGTCTATTGTTGCCATTTTTTCAATGCCTTTTCTCACTAGCAATAAAGTAGTTAAAAAATTAAGATATTTACACTAACTTTTAGACATAATGCAATCATATGGTTAACAGGCTAGAAAAGAAACATAACTTTTATTTGAACTGGAAACTAAAAATATTCATATGACTGACTTTATTGCAGTAGTCACTTTATTGTGGTGGTCTGGACTCAAACCCACAATATCTCTGATATATGCTTGTAATTATTTATACCTTTAACTTACATATTTAATGTAGCATGAAGTGATTTTATGCACGTGTTTATGAAGTGTAATAATGTAGAGCCCACAAGAAGACTCCTTATCATCCAAAATCTATAACTGGCAATATCTGCTCTTGGTCTCACATATTTAGCAATGGATTAGGAGACCTGACCAAAGCCGCTCCTTATTATTACTTCTGCAAATTTGCCTCCCAGCAATATATCTTTTCTAGAATAGCATAAAGCAACAGAAATAGCTGATTCAAACTCTAGGTCAGAGCTGGAGTCTCTAAAGTTATTCTTCACAAACCCAACTTCCATATATTGTGTGCTGTTCCCTCATTGGTGCTTGGAAGTATTTTCATAGGTATCCATCTGGCATAGTAATTCAACTTGCAGGACATTTGTGGTACAGGTATTTTTATTTTGCAGTAGCATTCTCCCTTTAGTTCTTTGCAGGTCACATTTCATACATCTCATGCTGCATTCCTGTGAACTGTAACTACAGTACTACCAAACACATTCCTTGATGGAAAGGATAGGGGAAACTAATTAACACATAATACATAACTTTTCCAGGACAGAGGCCGTATTCAGTCTTTGAATGATATACTAGAAGCAATTATGCAAAGAGTTATGCAGGTATCTTCATCACAAATCTGGAGATTGCGGTTTCCTTACTGATATTAACAGTGGGAAAACAGTCAACTTGATCAGTGTTGCTGTGATGGCTTCAGCATCACTTCAAACGCTTATTGACCACTGCTGTGGAAAAAATCAACAACCTTTCTTGAAAAGGATCTTGGGACAAATGTAAACTTAAAGTCCAATATATGTTAGAAATTAATTTCTATATCATTACCATCATTCACAAACAGTCATTTATATGTAAATAAGGAATCTGCCTTTGACTATTTCTTTTTACCTTCTTCCTGAGTCATTATTCCAATCAAACAGACACCCCACTGTTTGAACTGAAGATTGACTTGCTTCTTCTACCATAAGAATTGTTGTGAATGACTTTGTTCATTTTCAGGGCTATTGATCTGGATTGTGAGTTATACCAGTAATTTCAGAGCCATAAGATCTTTCAGAAGTGACCTTGGCTCTTTTTCAGAGCAATCTGTTGTTGTATAAAACAGATGCTGCTCGACTTTAGAATTCTGAAACAATGACAAAAGGAATCCCTTTAGAATCAAATAAATTAAGAAAAAGTATGCTGTGCAATTACTATACAAAGTGTGTCCAATTGTGTTTGAACAGTACCATATGGGAAGCTTCAGACTAGATTGTCGTAAAAAGCTTCCTTGTGAAACAACAATCAGCTCTAAGGACAACAGCAGAATCTGACAGGGTGTTCATGGGGACAGAATATACTTCCACACTATTGAACACAAATTTGTATTTTTGGGGGCCTGGTAGAAAACAAACATATCCAAAACTTTGCCAATATTTCCCCCCCTCAAATGTCTTTGTAAGCATGTAGCTATCACAAAGTCACATCATCTTTTCCAAATCTTTGTAGAAGTAAAGGCAATTATTTGATCTAACAATTGAATGAGTTTTTAACAGGTTTTCTTATTTATTCTTCCCAGATTTTTACTTGGGAAGTACCTGAAGTAATGCTACTTAGTGGCCTACAGCTGATGTGTGAAAGCTGAAAAGGCAACTAAAGAAAACAGTGATGATGCCACAGCTATGAATATATTTATCCAGGAATGTCCATAGTTTATGCTAAAATAGGTAAAGCTGGCAGTTGCAATGGTGCAGTTTGGTTCCATTACTGCGGCTGCTATCTTTACTTTTTTCACAACATCTTGTTGACACCCGGACTGTATCGGAGAGTAGACCTGGCAGCCTAAGTCTTTGGGGCAGTAAGCCAAAATAAAAAAAATCCAAATTTTTACTTTCCCAGATGTCCATTGTCTAGGGTTCAGCACATTTCAAATATGCTTTTGGAAGCAGTGATTCTTCCTGAAAAAAGATGTGTCTGCTTTCAGGAGTCAGTTTATTAAAGTCTTTTGACTCTTATGACATTTGAACTTTTTTCTGGGCTTCTGCAGGAACCTGAAGAAAGAGAAGCTGTTTTAATGAAGAGTAGCAAGGTGTAATGCTTGTACTAGATCTAAAGTACTTCTTTCAAATAATTTGGAAACATGCACAGTCTTATGACTCTCAGATGTTTCAGACGAATGTTTGTTAGCTGACTCATTTGGTCATGAACTATTGTAGATTCATAGTTTGTAATATATTTGCTATTCATCTTCAGATGTGCACTGGGACAAGAGAAGTATGGACATTTTATAAAGTGAAAAATTGTTTGGTAATGTAGTTCAACTTGAACCAGGAGAACATGGGAAGGATCTCGCTGCAATAGCAAAAAGCTAGCATTCTGTTCTTTTGGTAGACAAACAGATGCTCTGGGAAGCCATAAGCCAATGATTTTTGACCTCAGCAAGTTTATGATGAGTTGACTTCAACTCCCAGAATCCCACAGCAGTAATTACTCCTATAATATTTCCTTCTATCCCCAAAATAATTGATATTCAATGGTAGTATGTCATTGTCCTGGATACTGAAGTTGAGTTATACATATAACCAGTAGCCATTGTTATCACTTTATTCTCTATGAATTTATTGAATTTCCTTTTAAAATTGTCTGTTGTAGTTGCCCTGATTTGCAACTGTTAGTTAAACCATTTAACTAGATACTGGATGAAGGTGATCTGCAAAAAAGCATTTCATATTTCACATTTTCATCTGTGCAAGTACTTCTGATATAAATTTGCAGAGCCTTTAAGAAAGGCTCCACTGCTTATCAATAAAATTAGGATCATGGGCATGTCTGGGGCGTCCATTAATTTAAAATGTCCAGTGTCTACGGAGATTCTCAGGCATCCAGGTCATGGTTGTCTCAAAGGTGCGTTTTCAAAATGCAACCAGACCTTCTTTGCTTTTTCTTGAAGACGTTTCACTTCTCATCCAAGACACTTCGGTTACGAAGAAGCTTCTTAGATGAATAGCAAAATGTCTTCGAGAAAAAACAAACTCCAGTTGCATTTTGAAAAAAGTACATTTGGGACAAAATACCAAGTGGCACAATAAAGACTGCCATCATGTAATAATAAAGACACAATTAAGGAAAAAAGTGTTCCATGCAAATGTAATATTAGGAAGGTATTTTCCAGAATAATGTTGATGTTCGATACTAGGGAGCTCTGGTACAAGCTGATTTCCTTTTTCAACTGCATAATTTCTTACTGCTGCTGATGCCATCCATTGCCCATTCTTTTGCCAATCTCTGTAGACCTAACTTGTGCATAATTTATTTCCTTATTCGTATTGCCATTCCATTTATAATATTTACTCATACCGTCTCGATAAGGCATGGAGAAAAATACTTGCCTTGAGATATATCCCTGATCATAAAACTGTGCCACTGCAGGATATGGGAGCAAAAGTAAAAAAGCAGCAGGGTCAAAAAGCCTCAGGACAAATGACTGAACACTAGGTATTTTATTTTTAAAAAAATAAAAAATGCAGGGAAAAGTTAAAAGCTCAGAGAAATAATTTCCCCGTGTTTGAATCAACAGCTATTTTTTACAAGGCAAGTAGTAACTATTATGTCTAAAAGACAGTCATTTTTTTAAAAAAGTTCTTGTGACAACATGTGCATTTTTATGCTTTAACTTTGTATATATAAATTTATTTAAGTGTGTATGGGAAGGCATACAGAGGAATGAGCCAATAAGAAAATGTGGTAGGCTACATTGCAGAGTGAATATTTTGTAAGCTGTTGTTTAAGTGTCTCAGTCCAGGCAGAATTTTCCTAAACTGGCTTAAATTCAAGCTGACATGAGCACAGGACAGGAACAGCTTAAACAGTAAGTGTGAATATGACCTTAATTTGCACACTCGGTTTATGAGGTTTGAAGTGTTTCAAAACTAAGGTCCAGGTTTTTTTGTACTATATGCCAAACTTTGCAGCCAAAAGGAAAACATGAATCCTACGCATTCGGTATAAATTATGTATTCTCTGCAGTAGTTCTTAATATACTTAACCCTCTAATTCAATCCTGATGCACAGCCTTAGTTCTGGAAAAAGTAGGGAAAGAATTATTTTGTTTCAGTCCTGAAACACTGGTTATAAAGGGCAAAAACAGATTAAGGAGAAATAGGCAGTTATTTGATATATTTTCAAACATTGTTGCCCAGGCACACATTTTCAAAATTTATGATAATAAATTTACAATTAAAATATGCCTTACTTTATCCATTAGTTCTAAAGAAAACCATGAAATGAGCAATTTTGTAAGGAAACCAAGAGCTGTATTTTTAGAGATTTTTTACTTGTAACTTACTCATTTAAATTGTGGCGCTGGAGAAGACTCCTGCATATTCCTTGTTCAGCAAAGGTGACTATCAAGCAAGTACTAGGAACACATAACATCAGACATGTCACAACAAGGCAAAATCACAAAGGGGCAGCTCACTTTCTTTGGCCATGTCATGTGAGGGAATTCACTGAAAACAGCAGTTCTGTTCGGAAGAGTAGGTGGTAAAAGGCAACCAGGCTGTCAAAGAACATGGTGGCTGAACACCATCAAAGCTGACACCAGTCAGAGCATATAAAAAAAGAAAACGCAAGATCAGAAGTTGTAGAGAGATCTGACCTTTAGAATCATCAAGAGTCAGACTTGATTGGTGGATAACATCATCACCATCACCACCACAAGTAATTTACTAGGAAATTACAACAGCCCTTTGAGGTGAGTTGGGTTGAGAGAAAGCTAGTGGCCCCAGGCCTAAGGGAGGACTAGAAGTCACCATCTCCTAGTTTCTAGACCAACACTTTTAACCATTACTCAACACTGACTCTTCATTATTTTTGAAGAACGAAATCTCGAAAGCTCTTCATGAACGGATGATTTTTATGATTCGTTTCCTAAACTTATTTTAAATGATTTTTTATGATATATAATTTGAACACTTTCAAAACTTGATGAACAATTGCTCAGATTACAAAGAAAAATGAATAAGTAAAAGTGTCTTTTTAAATATAATAGTCAAGTAATTAAGCACAATTTTGGAATTATAGAATCATAGCAAATGAATACAGGAGCCATAGTTGCTTTAAATGGCTCTGAAAGCAGGAAGCTACTACTAAAAGCTACAGTAGCGGGCATATCACAACCTCCTCCTCTTACGCAAATCTAACAGGCAATGAAAACTAAGTTCCCACATCACGATTGAAATATGAATCAATCACCTAGCCTGCTATATTTGGAAGGCAAACACCACTGTCATCCTTCCCAGGAGCCAAAATATGTCTGGTCAGGGTGTTCCACTCACGATTTAGAACATTTCCTTAGTCACTACTTCAATCATTTTTCTTCACATGAAACTTTACTACTTTTCATCTTTACAATGCTGTTTACTTAAGTAAATGCGACTCTGCTAATGATCTCAAAGTGCTAATACAAGTCTTATGAGATTTCTTAAGAGCAACAGTTTGTCCTTTCAAAGTAAAAAAAGAAAAAAGAGGGGGGAAGTGTTTCAGTCATTGGCAGAATCACTCGCCTTTTTACCTTCTTGATTTTCATATTTATGCTTTGGCAGCATAGGGCTAAAACAATGAGCAACAGATGTCTTTTTTTAATCTGCAAAACATTTAATGTGCTGTCGTCTCTTTTTGATTCATAGTTCCTAGAAAAAAACCTAATAGAGCTCCTAATGAATGGATACTGCACTGACACAAATATGTATGTACATAGATGGGTTTATGCCCATGTAATTGAGTCCACATGTAAACTGTAGGGAAGACTACCATCTAAGTGTCTGGATTCAATCACATGTTTAATTGCTACAACTCTTTTCTTTTTGTCAGCATGAATGACTGGTAGCTATTATGTCAAAATATTGGGAATGTACATGAAGAATAGTAACACTAAAGAAGTCTCTGTGTATGATCACCCTGATCAAAGACCTACAGCACAACTGGCCTTCCGTGTACAAAATATAATTTGTGTCAAGATGACCAGATATAGATTTGAAACTTTAGGGCTTCATATGTTTTTTTAATTTTCTATTCCTTTTCCTTCCCTTAATTTAACCTGGTACCCTTGAGAAGAAGTAAGTCTATAGTGTTTAGACCAGCCTTCAGTCAAAACTCTAAGTGGATTCAGAACAGAAAATCCATGGAATGAATTAAACCTTGTGGATTAATTAGAAAGATCCCAAGATCATGGGA
Source organism: Pareas carinatus (assembly GCA_032468095.1). NCBI lineage: Eukaryota > Metazoa > Chordata > Lepidosauria > Squamata > Pareidae > Pareas > Pareas carinatus. The sequence goes on from JANHFO010004903.1 coordinate 96,106, forward strand.
GAGGCAGTCATAGAACTGATCTAGGAGATATTTTACAGCTCTATAGTGGTTCTTGGATCATTCTAGAACCTCCTCCCACACCAGAAAGGATTCAGATTACCTTCCAGGTCTCTGGAGCATAGATTCCTGATGGAGCAGACGGTGAAGCCCCCTAGTAAAGGGATGTGTGCCTAATACTTCAAAGCAGCAATGCTATTTGTGAATAAAAGTCTTAAGAGCACACTAAACATTTTGCAGCTGGAACTAGACAGGAGTCAAGAGACCAAACTTTAAAAACTCTACTTAAATTCTGGTGGTTGATATGATTTAATAATTTATTTAACCAAAGAAGCTAAGTCTACACATTTTAACTTCTTTGGTTAAAGAAAGTATTAAACCATATTAAACCATGTTTCTGAAGCTTTAAGTTCACACATCTGAAAGCTTCAGAAACACTGATATATGTTATCATTTCTCTATCCAGGATCTTTAGAGTAAGGCCCTGTACCATTTTTCAGGATGGTATATTATTACTAATATAGTATTATTAATGTATTACTAATATCATTACTAATTATTACTAATTCTGTAATCAAATATAAAAATTATGGTATCTTTTAGCACTTTATTATGCTTTTGTCATTTTTTAAAAAATACCAGAAACTGATACAGGTTAAGATTTTATAATGTGGGATCTTTGTGCTCTTTGACTTTGGTGGTTTTTTTGCAGATGTTTCATTATCAAACTAGGTAACATGATCAGATTTTATAATGTCTGAAAAAACTCTTTTATTTTTAATGGTTTTCAGAATATTACATGACCATTGCATATGAAGGCAACATGAATCATGTACTGCAGTCTCTCCATCAAAATAATAAAATCCCTGGATTAATATAATGTGTGAATCCTTCTTTGATGAATTCATCTCCTTGGATTACTGCACAGTTAATTAAACGATGGTTGTAATGTATTAAGTCTAATGTTGTTCTGCTTAGTCATTGCCCTAAAGTAGTTGAAGCCTGAGTAGGCCCAGACTGCCTTTCTCCAGGGGTCATTAGCATGGGAAAATGTCTGCTTGCCTATTGGCTGCCTCCTATAGGCCATTCTGTATATAAACCTGTTGCACAGCAGTATTGATGCCTTTGTACATGTACAGGTTATCAATACAATTAAGTAATTACTTCAGACTGTAAAATGAAGCTATCAGAGAAGAATAGAAAGCTACTGATTATTTCATTTGTTTTTACTTCTGCAGAGTTGAAGAAACATTAGAAATATTTTGCACTTCAATGGTCAACATTTGTTCTGTACCTTTGCTATAAAATAAGAGGAAAGTGTAATTTGCTAATCCAGCTCAGGTGATAAAATACCTACTGGTCTTATCTACTAATGTTTTGGCAGTGTTTCTTCAGGGTGAAGATAACCAGTTGAAGTGATTAATTATGTAAAGGTATGTTCGCCATTTACAATCCTAATTGCTTGAGATACCATAGACTGACTCTGAAAAGTATTACTCTACATACAAACTGCTATTGGTCTTTCTTGATTTGAGTCAATTATTTTTTGATGGGAGAGTTAATGAAAACTGAAAACATGAAGCCCTATGGTCAAAATAACTCACCTGAGCAGAATCCATTTCTGGGTTGTCAGTCTCTGTGTTGGATTGAAATAAAAATGTTCAAAATAGCTAAAGTCTTCCCCAGATGAATTTAGACTGTTTAGCATGCTAACAGCACTGCAAGCAATATGGTATGTACATCTTATTTTCATGATCAACATACTTTCCTAACAATTAGGTCACTACAATTTTTGAAATGATCTCTCTATATTATCTCTATATGTGGATAGATGAAACTTATGTGGATTAGGATCCAGTCCTAATTGCATATATTGTCCATTTATTTGACAAGGTTCAGTGTTTGTAGCCCTGATAAATATTAGACGGTAGATGAATAATTCTTGCCAGTCTTTTAGAGTGATGTTTCTGTGTTTCTTTTACAGTGACAAAAGATACCTTCCTGATAGGCTGATGACTGAGACCTTCCAACCGGCACCATTCACATTGCTCTAAGGCACCACTAGCTGTTGTCAGAAGGCCAAAACACTATTTCTGCACTTTTTTTTCCAGTCAGCAATTGAAAACACCTGGTATGCAGCTGAGACAGCAAACCAGATCCTCTCTGAAGCAACTAAATTGCTTTACAGAAATTAAAGGCTAATTTTTATTCAGGAACCTTCATTCATCTTCAGCAAGGATAACTTCTGGCACAGTGTCAGCAGTGGAAACAAGGGTTCCTATCTGCATGTCTTTTCTGTGAATCTTGCCTAGTTCTGTAAATGTGAATGCAAAGCTGTCACAAATCCAGAGATTTATCTCTGATATATAAAGTCCCCTCACATAAACAGGAGGAGAGAAAGAAGCAGTTGAGTTTTTAGATTACTGCCAAAGTGCAATATCCTCATGTATATGTATACTCATTCCCTGTATCACACAGAGGTGCTTTGTACATACTCCCACATATTGAACAATTCTTTTGAAGAGTTTGCAGTTCTCTAATTTGCTCTCACTTAGGTTATAGATGTCTCCAGTTATGCTATTAGGTCTATCTGAAGACATTCACTGAATAAGACTGCAGTATTGTGTTCTGTAACCTGATGATAGATCTTGTCAAACCCCATAGGTCTTTTTTCTGGATTACAAATAAATGCTGATTTAAATATTACACAATCCCAAAGGAAAGATCTGGAAAAACTAGCCCTGAGGTTGACACTCTCCCAATCTTCAATGTTGGCAATAGTATATACATATGTTCTACTTTGTAGAAGCAGTGAAATGAAGGAATGTGGAGTGACATACCAAGGAAGACAAAACATGCCAATGAGGTCAGCTCAATCAGTGTTTTTTACCATTCTGTTCTGATTAAAGCTTAATTGACTAAAATGCTGATTCTACAGACCCCTTGTCTGCAATGAACGCAAATATTTAAAGTGCACTATCCTTGAAAAAGAGATTCTGAACACCCTTACCAGCATTAATACAGAACTTAAAAAAAGAACTGCATAACAATGCAAAGTGCTCTCACATTGCAAAAATAGAACTGTAGCCAATCTGAGGTTACCTTTACCAGAAGGTAGGCAAGCTTCCTTGTCTTGAATGTCTTTATTTAGATTTTTTATGTCCTACCTTGAAAGCTTGGGGTTGTTTATATTATTTCCCATATTACTAAATAGAGACCTATCAGAATAAAATTCCGAGAAGTCATTACTACTTACCCAACCTCTTCCAAAATTTTACTTGTTCCTCTAAACTTCTGATGTCTTTTTTTTCTTCAGAAAACCCCCGTGTTTTTTTTGTCCTCTACTTTTAGGAGCACAGAAGGAATATTCTTTTCAACAATAACACCCCTTTTCAGGAGCCTTCTGTCTCTGTTGTCCTCTTTATTATTAAAAACATTTTTCACACACTTGCTTTTTGCTTTTCACATCTGAGGTTTTCTTCTGATGTTCCCTAGTCTCATTGGGAAGGACAAGTAACTATCACAGGTATGCAGCTCAGGGTTGAACTGTAGAATCCCTCCAAGTTTGCTTGCATGTAGATATGTTATTATCCAACTAGATGACATTGTCAGCATCTGATTATAACACTGATGATATTACCTAGCTGGGTAATAAAATGTCTGCAAGGAAACAACTAAGTTTAGAGAGAATCAGTGATTCCAAAGACATCGGGTGTATACAAATATATAATTTTTTAACTTTTTGGAGTATGAAGTTATTTCATGAATGATTTGTTCAAAGTTCTAAATCAGCTTATAGTATTTTGGTTGAGTACTGTGTTGCACACAGGACTGTTTCCCATGGAAACCATAAACTGCTTGTTGCCTGTAATTGAAATCAGTAGAAAACAAAATTGGTTTAAGAAACTGCAGTCTGCATTTTAATCCATTCTTCAGTTTAATAACCCAGGTGTTCTGTTGAGAAATGATTACATCAGACCTGATGGATGGATTGCCCTCTTCTCTACCAGTTTCATATAGCTAGCAAAGCACATATTAGTCAATTCATTTGCATGAGTGAATCTGAGACTCTTTTATATTTAACACCTCCCCGTCCTAGTCATTTGGTAAAATTAGAATAATGTGCCCCAGCTTTACTATTTTCTCTGTTACATGGGCAGAACTCTTGTCAATTTAATCTGATTAAAGAAAAAAAAAGAAAGCTATTTTATTGGCTTAATAGATTTGTAAAAACATACAAATCTCAACATTTCACTGGTGAACTGTAGATAAAAAGGCAACCTTTCACTGGTGAACTAATGAACTTTAAAGAAGCAAACAAAATGGGTCAGAATTTCATAGCGAGAAAGTTCCTTCAGAAGAGGCAGGCTGTTAGTGGATGTCCTTGTTCTAGAACAAGCACAATATGCAGATAAGTTTTGCCAATTTTAAGATGTGTAGGCTTCAACTTCCAGAATTCCCCAGCCAGTATGCTTTAAATGTTGTTATGGCTATGATTAGTTGTAATATGAAACATTGGAGTGGAAATCCTGGCCTGTGTGCCTTTTGCTCTTGAGCAAGGCCCTGATTGTTATACTCACAGCCTTCCAACAGACTTCTCCCTTCAAAGACAGGACTGCAAATGCAACTGAAAAGCAAGAGAATAGGGAACTTTGAATAAAGAACAGGAAGTGAGGAGACAGCACTTTGGAATATTGTGGAGACAAGGGGAGACAAAGAAGTTCTTGTAATTGCTCAATAGGAAATTGAAATTGAAAAACTTTGCTCTTTAAGTTGTGAGTTGCTTTGTTTAATTACCAAAACAGATTTACTTGGAACATTTCCCATAGAGAAGTATGACTTGGCTTTTATTACTGGTAAGTAATGAGTTTTACATAAAATCGGGAATTTGCTCTGGCATCTGATGATTCAGAGGCTGCAATTGGTAAGTCAGACATATGAATGTAAACCCAGTACTAAAATGCTGCAATTGGATTAAAAATGTGACTTTCAGGAGGAGAAAGAATTTTTCTTCACTGGATTATAGCAAGAATAATCAAGTTTCAAAGTATGGTGCAAGAACTAATGATAAATTCATAATTCTGACTTGCAAGTCTTATTCTTTAAGACAAACAGAACAAGAATGTCAGGTTAAGAAACTTATACTACTATTCATAATAGTAATATCTGAAGTAATAATACACATTCTCAAAATTCATTTCTAATTAGTACAGAATGGACATTTGTAGCTATGGCCTCATTTGAGAAAGAGGAACAATATGGGTTAGGTCAGGGGTTCCAACCCCCAGCCCATGGCTCACTACTAGGCTTTGAGCCATTCACAACAGTGGTGGGTGAGGATGTATATATGTGCGTGCATATCCACTTTGTGGGCAGCAGGTGAGCATGGGCGCACATGCTTCATTTGCGTGTCCAGGAGGCATGTGTGTCTGCCACTGGTGCAACTGGAGCTGCAGAACCATCCCCTCTCCCCTCACCCACTGCTCACTGGAAAGGTTGGGGAACTCTGGGATATGTAATGCCACTAATGCCTCTGTACCAAGTGAATCAGGTCCTAGTATAGGACCTGAACCTGAATGGGTCCCCATGAATCAAAATCATTGCCAACAGAAGAGAATATATGTACCTCAGTTGTTGTTATCATTATCATTATCATTATCGTTATTATGACTTATATACTGCTTAACAGTGCTTTACAGCACTCTCTAAGCGGTTTACACAGTCAGCATACTGCCCCCAACAATCTGGGTCCTCATTTTACCGACCTCGGAAGGATGGAAGGCTGAGTCAACCTTGAGCTGGTCAGGATCGAACTGCTGAACCTTTGGTGGCTAATGGCAGATGGCAGTCAGCAGAAATAGCCTGCAGGGCTGCTTTTAACCACTGCACCATCCTGGCTCTTGTCCTTGACTTGCAACAGTTCATTTAGGGGTTGTTCAAAGTTACAACAGCATTGGGGGGGGAAAAGACTTATGACCACTTTTCACACTTATGACCTTTGCAGCATCCTCATAGTCATAAAAATCCAGAAGCTTGACAGCTGACTCACATTTATGACTGTTGCAGTGTTCCAGGATCCTGTGATCCACCTTTTGTGATCTTCTGGCAAGCAAGGTCAATGGGGAAGCCGGATTCACGACTGTGTTACTAACTTAACAACTGCAGCGATTCATTTAACAACTGTGGCAAGAAAGGTCATAAAATGGGGGTAAAGTCACTTTTAACAAATGTCTCACTTAACAATGGAAATTTTGGGCTCTGTTGTGGTCGTAAATCGAGGACTATCTGCATTTTTTGTTTATTCCCTCTCAATATTTTATTCATACAGTGCTAGCATAATTTTTGTGGCTTGCATTTCTCTACCACTTTTTCAAAATCCAGCTTCAAAGACTAGTTGCAGGCCTGTTTGGTAAAAAAAAATCTGATAGAATAGAATAGAATTTATTTATTGGCCAGGTGTGTCTGGACACAGAAGGAATTTTTCTCTGGTGTAAATGCTCAAAACTTACATACAGTCCACAGTTGACAAACAATGGTTACAATCCTATGATACATTCATTCTCATAAAGTACATTCATCATGTCGTGTACGTATTAGGTGCATTTATAATCATAAAGTATATTCATCATGTCATAAAGTACAATCATTAGGTCACAAAGCATTTCATCATGTCACATATCAAAACACTGGTTGCATGTGCTTAAAGAACATTGCCCCAAGTAAGCATATTTTGATTCATAAATTTGATCTTCCTAATTGCAGTAGATTATATTCCCTTTGTCTTAAAATTCATCCCTGAATAGATGAATAATATGGAATGTCAGTGGGATCATTTGCAAGGTGGGGTGGAGGAACACAGGCATATTACATGCAGCTATTTCATCTTTCTGTCTGTGTCATTACATTCTTCTTTCTCTAATACCGTTTCCCCGAAAATAAGAACTAAGCAGAAAATAAGCCCTAATGCATCTTTTGGAGGAAAAATTAATATAAGACCCGGTCTTATTTTTGGGAAAACATTGTAGTTTTCCTATTTTTTATTGTGGCATGGACAGGTGGGGAATGGATGCTTTCTGCATTACCAGGGCCTATTCTTTGTTATCATCATAATGCCAGACAGTGTCAGTGACAGTCTAGCTAGGAAAATTTGCTTGCTGCAAGTTACTTGTGGCGTTAAGCAAATGCCTGAAACTTTCAGATATGGTTAGAATGCATCACCCATAACTGTCAATTTATGGTTAGGAAGGATAATCCAGCATTTCTGAAAAGGATTGGCTCGGGAGTAACTGCTCTCAATAATTCCCATTTGATCAAATCATTGGATGATAGAGAGTGTAATAATTTTGAGGTACTCTTGTCTTGGCATTTATGTGAGTTGGTTAAAGGCTTGGCTGAGGCAGAAAAACCAACCGGGAATAAGTGAGAAAACTGCAAACAAACTAGATATTCTGGTTCTTACCACACAGGAAAGGATGGTTTGCAATCAGTTAGCCAACAAAAAACCATGCCTTGAAACTCTGATGTCCTGCCGCAGAACAATCTGCCCATTATTTCTTCAACTCCCATCCCACACATCATGCTAATAAGCAAATCACATTAAACAGATGCAGTGTCAATGCAGAGAGTTTCTGTAAGCAACAAGTGAGCAATTCAAAGCATGCCAAGGATCCCCTCAGTTCTTGCTGACCATCTTTCTACTTCCTGCAGAGTTATCATGAAATGCTTACAGAGGCTTTTGGGCACAACACTGAATTTATTCTGTCTCCTGTGAACATAGGAACCAGCTGCCTAACCATATGGGTTAAAGCATGGAGACAAGTGCATGCAATGAGAGAACGATTGACAGTTTAGTTCCAACTCCATATGGTATATTTCTTTGTTTTGAATGTGTTTTTTTTTAAAACGGTGACAGTTTCTTGGTCTTGTTTAAAAGAGAACTGAGGAGAAAGGTACATTCTAATATTTGCTCGTTCTTGCAAGCCGAGGCAGAACCGGTTGGATGTGGTGATGGTGCAGCTGTCATAAATATGAATCAATTGCCAAACATCCAAAATTTGATCATTTCGTCGGCAACTGTGGAAAAACGAACATGTGTCACTTTTTCCAGTGCCTTTGTAACTAACTTTGAACGGTCACTAAACAAATGGCTGTAAGTCGAGAACTACCTGTATTGCTAGAAAATCGGAAGAATTTAATAAAAACTATCAGACATAGGTGAACAATTTTGGGGATAGTTTCCCTTCTTTTGAAGGTTTGAGGCTGCAAACTGAGTACAGCCATATATAGTTTGGTGGGGAGAGGGTTTCCTTTTATTTTTAACAGTGACATGATTATTTATTTATTTATTTATTTATTTAT
>JANHFO010004904.1:0-15848 GCA_032468095.1 Pareas carinatus
TTTATGGCTGTTCACCGCCCTGAGTCCCTTCGGGGAAAAGGGCGGTATACAAATCCAATAAAATAAAAAAATAAAAAAATAAAAAAATAGTTGTGTTAATGAAGGCAAAGAATGTTTAAGTTAAAGTATACCAAATTATTCCAGAAATATTTGAAGTCAACTGCGTTTTTTTGTATATTTTATTCTAAATATTCATATATCATGGCATAGAAAACGACAACTGACCCTTTTCATTGTCTTGTATATCTGGTAAAACATCTAAACATGTTACAGTTTATAGAATGACATTCCATATTTTTCTGTCTATAAGACATTCTTATGTATAGGACCCTTTATTTACATATGGCGTTAATTTATCTCAGCAGTTTCACAACTGTGCTTCACTCGGTTCCCCATGTATAAGACGCCGCTCCATTTTTAGGTAAATATTTTAAAGAAAAAGTATCATCTTATATATGGAAAAATATGGTATGTGGTACTGTCCTAAATTTTATTTTATAGGTTTAGGAAGATTTGTTTCGCAAAATTTCTTTATTCTTCCATATCAAGAATGGGCAATTTGACCATTTAACCAGTTTTTGCCACAGTCATGTACATGAAGTTTATAGCAAATGGCAAAGCATCAGTTGTGAAATTTCCTTATTTATCGCCCTGTATAAATCCCAATTTTCAGGGCCGGAAGGAATATGCTAAAGGCTCCGATGGAATTTTGTGAAAATCTAACAAATGGATGAAGGTTCATATCAATAGTGTGCACGTAAATATTGTTTCTATCTTCTAGAACAGGAACAGCAGAGCTCATGGAACTACAATGTCAGTCGGTCTAATATTCATTAATAGGAAGCTTTAGACCTAATAATAAATTTAGTCTGAGTTTTTGAAGAGCATGACTTGTCAATCTAATCTTCATATTTTGCATTGGTTTATTTTTTAATATATTGTGGAAGTGTTATATATTGATACCTGCTGTGCATTTAACAAAACACTCAAGAAATTTTGATTAGCAGGCTAATTAGATTTGAATTGAAGGCAGGATAATTAACTAGATACTCAGTAATTCAAAGAAATGGTCTGAGAATAGTAAACCAACTTCTTAAAAATACAAAAGTGTTTTATTTAGGAAAGAAAAGAAAGAAATGCACAGGTATTGAATGGTAGATTCAATGCTTATGGAAAGACATCTTCCAGTGGTGATAGATTACACATAGAATATTCATCTCTGCCGGTAGTAGGCACAAGAACTTTCCAAATCATAGAAAGCAATCTTTGCACTTTATTCTGCAGTAGTCAGAGCTTACTTCAGATATTGTGTGCACTTTATTAGCCTTTATTTTTTTTTATTTTATTTTTCATTTCACAGCAAGACCACTAGTTCAAACACTGCCTTTAAAGACTACTGTCAATAATGGAACTGTCTTACCAAAGAAATCCAGTGGTTCTCTACCTTCTCCATCAGGAAACAGAAAAGACATTGTATCACCAGCAGCAAAAAGGTATTTATCAAATTATAATACATGTTAATATACTGCTTAACTGTAGCCTTTAAAAATCGCTATTCTAAGCATCCTTTTCTCTCTCAGTAATAGTTTCAAGATAAATTTCTAGACAAACTAAATTACAGTTGGAAACCTTGTTGAAATGTCCTAACTTCATATTGGATTAATTAATCAGAATGAATGTAGTTGCAAAATATTCTAAAGGGTCATATAATTAGACTGTTATTTTCTTCCTTTAATTTCAGGTTAAGAGCAATCTACTTAAAGATTGTGTCATCTGTTTGGAAACAGAGTGTTTTTGTTTCTATATTAGACCAGTAGAATAACAGAAATGTTCAAAATACATTAAGTCCTACAACCTCACTGTTTGCTTTCCATTGACAAATTGCATAATAAGATTCCTGTTTTTTATTACTGTACCTTTGTGAAAGTCATTGTTAGAACTATACAGTGCTTCTGATGAGAAAGCAAAAAAAACAAAATACTTCGGGAGCATTCATGTAGGAAGGTAGGCCTCACTTACCAACTGCCTCCTTTAGTGATTGTTCATTGTTTAGTGGGATGAAAAAAGTTTTGCCAACACCCTTCACATTTATGGTTATTACAGTGTCTTGCAGTCACATTATTGCTACTTGCATGCTTTATAACCAGCTTCTGACAAGCAGATGCACAACACGGAAGTAAAACCACAGTTTGTGCTCATAAGATGTACATATTCAGATCCTTCGATCTCTCCTGATATCTTTTGTCCCTCAGACCTTGCATCATTTTTGTTACCCATTTCTGAACTTACTCAATATTATTTCTTTTTTTAAGTAAAGCCTCCAGAACTGAACACAATATTCCAAATGGGCTCTGACTGAAGCCCTATGCAGCGGGATTAGGATCTCCTTTTTCCTGGTCGTGATACCTCTAGTGATGCATTGCAGAATTTTGTTTGCCTTCATAGCTCTCCGGCCACAGTTTGTTCATATTTAGTCATCTGCTATAAGCACACCTAAATATTCTACTGTTGTTCTCTCTAGCACTGTACCCACAATACTACACCCTGCCAGAAAATTATTTTTCCCTAAATAATCTTACATTTGGTAACATTGAGCTGCAGGATTTAGGATTGAGTCTTATACTACTCCAGCATGATCTCCCCCAAAATTGCATTTGGTTTAAGGATTTCCAGTGTACCTTTCTGTTCCAAAATATTATTTTGTGTTTGAATCCAAAAGCAATGTGGAATCTGTTGCTTATGTGTGATCTTGATAAACAACACATTAAAATACAGTAAACTGTACCCTTCTTTTCCATTTTTGTCTAAGCCTATTCAATATGTCTCCTAATTTCCTTTTGCCAAGCCACTTTGAAATGTGCTCTTGTTTTTTTTTGTTTTAAATTGAGAGTACAGTATTTGAAAATAAAGAATGGTATTTTATTTATATTTGTCTCCAGAGTGGGGTACTTTTGGTAAACATTAGTATACAATAATTGCATACAACCAACCAGAATAGAAATCTAGCTGTATACTCTACTCACTTCTGTATAAAACATGGAAATATGACTTGTTTCCTTATAGATTTAAGTATGCTTGTCAACATAAAAGGACATGCAAATACTGCCTATATCTCTCATTACAAGTTGTAGGTATTAAGAAAAAAAGAATGATAGATGTAAATAAAAATATTCATAGCATTTAGTTTTTCTAGCCTACCCCTAGATTACAATTTTTATAGATAGAAAATTACACAGTTTTTTAAAATCTCTTTGTTTCTAAATAGCCAGTGTTCACCTGACTCAGATTTGAAGATGGATTGCAAAGTCCATTTGGTCTTTCTTTTAATGGTCATTAGAAAACATTCATCTAATCGCAATAGTTAATGGAGATGCAGACAAAAGTTTCCAAAGCAAATCGGATCATCCCATCATGGATGTAAGCATAATCTAGGCAAACCTGTTATTATCAATGGCTTAGTACCATTAACTCATTTTCTCATTGTCCTTTAAGAAGTAATATAACAGACATCCTAAAATAATTACTAAATTATTATATTAATGAATTGATGTATTAAGCTATTTTCAGATGTTCTATTGGTGTTACTTCTTTCACTGTCCAATACCATAGATAATATATTTTTTATAATATAAGCCGTAATAAAATCAATGATGTTAGCATGGATGAAGGCTATAAATATTTACATCCACAAAGAGATCAGAAATAAATGAGGGCCAGGATGCTCATAACTTGCTCATTATAATTAATGTGTTTACTCTAAATTTTAAGAGTCTTTTTTGGTTGTGTTGTATTGAGGATTGAATATTTTATTTTACTCACACTGCTTTATTTCCCCCCCTCAATGCCCTTTGTTTAAGAAGTCAAACATTATTTCTTTTATTTCACTCAAATTGATAGTTTTCCAGAAAACATGTATACTGTAGTGTATCCAAACACTAGATTTTGCTAGGTAAAATTATAAGCCATTTCCAAGTTAAAGTTAAAACCCATCAACAGCTTTTATTTTTGAGAATAACATTATCACACAGAATTTGGATTAGGCATAATTCTGTTTCTTGGGGGGAAAGTATTTTAGAACTGCAACTAAACTGTAAAAAAGTAATGTGTTCCTCGTTAAGTGATAATAGTGGCAGGTTGAATATTTTGAGATGTGACTTCCAGCTGAATCATTAGGAGTGTGTTCAGGTGACTTCTAGGATATAGGGACAGCCTGACACCTATTGGCCACTTTGGGGTGTAAATGCATGCTCCCTTACCTGGGATTCTGACCAGTTTTCCCCTTCACCATGCTACTCTTCTATTGTTAAGTTTTGTTTGCTAGGTGTGTTTTAACTGTCAGTTTATGTTTTGGAAAAATTGTTGAAGTAAATTCTCATACATTCCTCTAACAGTAATTTTATATTTGGAAGGGATTACTTTTATTTCCTTTATTTCTACACTAACAATAACTAATTATAACTATAACTAACTATAACTATAACTAACAATAACATGTGGAGTATATAACATTTATATACTCCCCATTTATTCGTACTCATTTATTATTATACATATGCTTATACTTGTCTATACTTATTTGTTTATATAGTATATTCCCATTTATACTTGTTTTTCTCATATATGCTTGACTAAATTATTATTATTATCGTTATCATTATCATTATCATTATCATTATTATTTGCTTGGCATGCTGATTTGCAAGTTAATTAACTATTGAGTTGAATGGTATGTTAATTAAATGGGCACATAGTCAAAAATCATGCTTAAACATTATTTCACCTGTGGTTCCTAACAAAGGAGGAGTTTCAAGTGAGTTTCAAGTTTCACCCATTTTGGTTTATCTGAATTTGCAAAAGAGGATGATTGTGGACATTAATTAGTTCAAGATTTTTCAGAATTGCTTTAGACCTAGTTTAGGAACAGAATTACCTGTGGTTGTATTGATTATTTTTTGTTGATTCTATCTAATCTCTGACCAGTTTTTGGTGTGGTATGTTATCTGCAGTTGGTAGTTCAGAAGCACTGCGTTACAGTGGTTGATCTCTTACTTTCAAGGAAAGTCTGAAAAAAATAGCATTGGGTAGTTAGACTGTATATAGCATTATTTTGTCTTCATTGCTATTAACAGCTATATGAAATGTCTGTCACTGGTTATCTGTTGATCTGCAGCATTATGCCTTTAATAAACTAATGATATCCTGCTCTTTGACTGTAACATCTGAATGAAGAGAGGCAGTTGTCAATGTACAACCACAATTAGACCCAAAATTTCCATTGCTAAGCAAAGCAGTTGTTACATGAGTCACGTCCCATTTTACGAGCTTTTTCGCTAAGTTGTTAAATGAATCACTAAAGTTAAGTAAATCATGTGCTTGTTAAGATAATCTGACTCCCTCTATTGACTTGGCTTGTGAGAAGCACCCTAGAAAGTTTGCAAATGACAATCCCAGGACCCCTGCAACCATCATAAACACATACTACAAATGTGAAAATAAATACATACATACATACATACATACATACATACATACATACATACATACATACATACTATTTGCCAAGCATCTGAATTTTGATCATGTAACTGTGGTGATGCTGCAATGGTTGTATGTGTGAGAACTGGTCATAAGTCACATTTTTCGATGCTGTGGTAACTTCAAACAAATACTAAACAAATGGTTGTAAGTTGAGGACTTCCTGTAAGCTGGAGATCTAATGATATGTGCTATTGGTCTTAAAGTACCGTTAGCTGATTGTCAATTTGGTGAGTTGAGCGCCTTCCCATGCATATGTTCTTATCTGGCCTGTCAGCCGCCCTGAGTCCTTCAGGAGAAGGGCGCGGTATAAATAAAATTATTATTATTATTGTTGTTGTTGTTATTATTATTAATATATTATATCTCTGAATAACTTTGTACTAAGAATCCCTGTTCTTTTCTCTATTGATAATTAGGATCAAAATATGATTTATATATCTGTTCAATGTAAATCAGTTTTGTTTCTATATTATTTTACTTATTCTGGAGCTTAATTTATGTTGAAAATCTTTCAATCTCCATGTCTACCCTGCCTCCCCTCAATTTGAAATTACGGATTAGTAATTTCAGTTTAAAAGATTTATTTATTTAAAAGATTTGTATGGGTGCCATCTTAAATACAACACTGAGTGGCTCACAGCAATAAATCATAAACCTTAAAACCAAGAAACAAAAACCTGCTATTCTACCATCTCTTTGGATGCCCCACATCCAGCTCCAGATATCCTCATTCTATCCCAGCACCTTGACGTTCTTTTGAAAAGCTAAGGGGGGGACTGGCTGCTGAATTACCAGGATAATTGCCTGTGAGGTGTACTTCTGAAGAGTTCAGCATATAGCTCAGGCTAGTGATTGTGTCTTTAATCAGTATTATTGCTTTCTATTAGCAATATTAAAAGAACCAACTCTGCTGAAGGTGTTTCTCCTGGTGGTCGGAGGGAAAGTTATGGAGATTCCAAAAGCAATCGCAATCGAGCTGGATCCACAAGCAGTTCATCTAGTGGTAAAAAGAACAGTGACTGGTATGAAAAGCAGAATTTCTAAGTTACATTTCTTTGGGGCTCAGGAGGTTAAGAGAAGATACAGTGCTCAGCATAAAGGAGTATACTCTCTTTGAAAAGTAAGATTTCAATCAATATCCCAATGAACACAAGAACAATTTCCAAAATGGTGACAAAAGTGAGCTGAATAGAACATTTGCTTAGCTCATTACATGAGAGTAATATGAATAATATAACTTAGATTGCAAAATACACCCACAATAAAAACTACTACATCTAGTATTTTGTATGACCTCCATGATTTGTAAGGACCTTGTTGTCTAAAATGTAGCTTTGCTCCTAAGACTTTCATTGAGGTGTATTCATTTTTGCAACATGGTCTTGAATGTATTTGTTAGAATCTTTTGTGTGCAAATTACCAAATCTTGTTTGCAATCACTATAGTGTCCCATAGGAAATGTTGATTCTGAAACGAAAGGCAAAGTTTTCTGACAAATCTGTTGGGGGTATTCTCATTTATGCTAAGCACTGTATTTCTACATTGTGATCTTTGTAATTTAGGCACTGTGAAGAGCCATCTAGAATTTCAACATTGTTTGTCATTACGTGACTTTTGTAGAAGTCTTTCAGATTGTTTATAACCATCATAGCTCTATTAATTAAACATGTTTGTGTGCATAGATTTTGATCTTAGATTAATGATTTTAAGATTAACATAAGATTAACACTATTTTAACTCTACCCTGTCTAGTCTTCCTAATTCTAAAGCTAGAGTGTGACTGTAAGTCAGTTAATGACAAGATTCCCTTTTCCTCTGGTTCAGCCTGATGTATTGGCAACGGGTCTTGATCTAGCAAAATAATTCTTTGAAGAAAAAAAAAGCTTCTCTTCAGTCCTATGAAGAATTTTCCGGGATGAGTCTTTTTCTTGTCCTGTTAAACTTTCAGATTTTTAAAATATTGTTATTTATCCCTTATTACAATGAAGTGTGTTAATGGTATCCCTGCTATGTCTGTTTCTTGAACTGGCCTATCTTAAAGGTCTAATAAGTTAGGCTCCCATCAAAGAATATTGTAAACTCTAGAAAGTCCTAAACAGGTTCAACACGGACTTACAGCTCATGCAAATTCAAGCGACTATTTGAAGAACTTGCAAGTAAGTTAACAAACCTGTTGTGGAGGAATTTAAAGGAGGAAAAACCTGAATGCTCATATAATGAGTATTTCAGTCATGAGATAAAAATAGAAACATAGGAAGTTGAGGTATCTTTAAAGATAAGGACAAGAAGTTTGAAATCGATGTAATATGGATGGGGAGCCAGTGTTTGATCTAAAATGAAGCACTACTCACTTTTGTTTCTGGTTTTAATTAGAATGTAGGTATTGTAACTTTTTATACTCTGTAAGCCTCTGAAAGTCATTTGATTGCAACAAGGTAGAAATTAAGTACATTGAACACATTTAAGAGAGAGATTTAGAGTGAATGAGGATAGCAAAGGAGAAGAATTAATCAAAAGGGCATTCAAGGAAAGGATACTTGGAAGGAAGGTTGTATGGTTTCGATGTTATTTAAAATCATCTTCCATGATTGTTTTTACAGCAAACCCAAGGAGCCAATGTTCAGTGCAGGTAATTGTTTTCTTTTCTGTATTGTTTTACAAAAATATATAACATTTGTTCTAATTAAGAATACGAATAATTTGAAAGGTTTTCTCTAGATGATTGGTTAGCAGATTGGTTATATTTTTCCTAATCATAGCCTAGATTACATCGTAGTGATCAATAAGTTCACGATTTAGCAAGCTACCATATTAAGCATATGAAGTTACACTTTTTATTTGGTATTTATATTGTTACCATCTTAAAAGAAGTCTACAGTTTCTAGACTTCTGATTTTAATATTTGTCTGTCCTTCCCTCAGAATAATATGGCTTGATGTGGCCACCGTTTCCTTTCCTTAATGGAAAGATATAGTTCCAAATATAATAAACCTTTGGGTTAATGGAACAGAATTGCTGTGCTCATGCAACATACCAGACCCAAACATACTATTTGTTTTAACTCAATGGCTTTGTTCACTATGGATTTCCACTACATAATAGCGATATAGGAACCGATTGAGCCGAGTATTCTATGACTGACACTGCATAGTCCTGTGCAAAGAATCCCACGCACAAAAAATGTGCATACAGACTGTAAAGCCGTGCCAATATAATCCATACAACCAATAAAGAAACAATACTGTTGGTCAGGAGGGCTATTTTAAAGAGGAGAGACTACATTGTTTTAGAAGAAGCAGTTCTGTATAATTATGAAATTGCTGTATCTGGTTGTACACATTGCCAGTCAAGAGGTCATTGTCATTCAGTTGTGAATACTTCCAGTTCACTTTTTAAATAATCAATAATAATATGGATCAAGATTATGATTTTGCAGATAGTGCTTAAATTGGATGTGTAAAGTGCATAATACAAATCCTCAATATATCAGCGTCTGTTTTAAAAAGTGAAAGTATGCAGAACATAACTGATGGAAAGGAGTGGAGGTGCTAGACTGTGCCTCTTGAGTTTCCTTGTTAAATACCATTTTTAAATTTTTAAATCCAGTTCCACCCCAGAACTAGAAATTAGCCCAGTGGAGATACCAGTGTGGAAGAGTGCTCTGAGGACAGAATTGGGAGGAAGGAACGTGGAATTAAAATAGTTTTTTTTCTCATTTGCTTCCCCCCCCCTATAAATATATTCCCCCAATTTTGATAACCCTGGGAATATGGGCTGAGAACATGTAATTTGACAAGACTATATCTCAATTTGACTTTCAAATAAAAATGCTCATAGAAAGTTTTCAGTTCATTTGAAGTGGTCTGGGCTATTTAAAATATTAGATTTTTAAAAGAATATCAAATTACTATTATTTTTACAAGGAAATCCAAATTTATTTTTACTCTTTACCACATAGGTCTCTTTTATAGTTGATTATACAATGGTTTGGACAGAATGCCAAACCTTAATTTGTAACACCTGAACCAATACTACTCAATAGAACAGCAGTAAAACAAAATTTGGGACATTATTTTATCCTTTGCAGTCTGCTTTTTGAGATAGTATATTTGGATTGTTGAAAGGTAATAGAAGCTGCAAAAACTACACAAAATTACATATGTATTTGGATTTTTCTATTCGTATCCATACAAATGCAAAGTAGGGACATATCATATTACCTGCATTGTTCATAGAATAATACAGTTGGGTACTCCACAGAGCAGGGATGTAGATGAGCCTGACTGTTCTTGAATGCATCTTTATCTAGCACTTCTATCTCTGTCTCTGTAACCACAAGGGAAGCGTCGTGTGACACATTGTCAAGGTAGGTAGACCTTGCTTCTAAAATCTCATAGCTCTCTAAACAAGCCTATTAACAGGGCCAAGCAGTTTGAGCCTGTAAAGGCAGTTTATTCCTTGTGTGATTATAATATTATTAAACAAGTTTCCTTTATTTCTTAGTCAGCTTCTTGCAGAGCATCTACTGGCTTGTAAACCTTGTAGAATTGAATGTTAATGAATGTTTATATACGTTCCTTGATTGAATGAATGGCCAAGAAAAAAGGCCCAAATGTTAAAGAGAGCTATATAGCATCCCATAATCGTCTAAGTGAAAATAGTTGCTTTGTAGTTTGGCTGAAAACAGTGATGCTGCCTGTTCTAGTGTGCTCAAATAGCATCCTAACATAGGCCTAAATAAACCTTTTGCTTTAGATTGAATTGCAGTGCTTATTCACTATCTAAATTACCTTATGTGAGTAATAGATTTAACTTGTGACATCAGTAGACAAATAAAGTGGATAGCACATATTTCTGTGTTTTATATATTATGTAAATATTTAAATAGTGTTTATGTAGTATTGGGAATGCCTGGTAATAATTAACATATAACCACATTGCAATGTATACATATTATGTGTTTCCATTGTGAAGACTAAACAAATTTGTACTGCAGTTATATAAATGGTTTAATGTGTCATTTATAAATAACATACTCACTTTGAAAAATTATATCTTCTTAATTATACATTATTATGATAGTCCACATTCTAAATATGCCAGGTGTTTCTTTAATTTTTCAGTCTCTTATGGGTAACTTGAAGTGCTGTTTTAAGATTGCTACAGTCCTAGAAGCATTTAGTATTATCTTTTCAGAGCTCTTTACAACTATTATATGTAGTTAACTAAGCTTCATTCAGCAGTTGTCTCTTTAACTTTGTATTCAACGACTTAATCTCTGTAAATCTATATGTCTTATTATAGTCTAAGATGCTTACCATATGTTATTCTTTCTATCTGATATGGAACATGCCACTTTTCGGATCAGTCTGCCTGTTGTCAGAAGGTGGTTTGGAAAGCAAGCATGGCAAATTCTTAATCCATCCCTGGAATATGATCAGTAGCATGGTTGGTTTAAATTAATAACAGGTTTTGTAGAACTGTTTTTACATAAATCAACCTGCTCTTGAACAATATACCAGAACAATGTATTTGGCAATACAGTATAATTTTATGATATATTGTGATTGTTTCATATATTAATTCTTTTATAGGTTTTACTACTTTTTATAAAATGCAATTTTTTACATTTTTCCAGTTCTTAAATGTCATTAGTAGAAAAAATGTAACGTAAGGAAATGTAAAGCATACTCTAAAACAGTAACGTTGAGAAAAAGTTCAATCTTAAATGAAACGGTTTCTGAAACATATCCCTGGCAACAGAGAAAAATTATATATTTACGCTGTACCTCGTTTTCATGTGTCAATTCTAACCATTTCTCTTACTAACTTTAATTAAAATTTAAAATTCAACTGTAGTTTTCATAAGTCAGATTCTCTCTGAATAAGGTTTTTAAGGTAAAACCCAGAGCATTAATCATGATTTGAATTGAAATAGATTAGCACCGAATTTTGGTTAAAGACTACTAAAAGTAGCAGAAAAAGGTTTCATTCAGGATGGAACACGTTTCAGAAATTGCAACCTCTTTTTGTCTTCTGTGTTTAAGAATTTGGTAGTCATAAATCAATACAAATTTCAATACATATTTTAGTGTTAAGTACAGAAGTACGGTATGATTTGTTCCTTGATGTAGGTTTACAAATGTATCCTATATTCCTTGCCCACAGAGGAGGTTTTATTATAGCAAGGCTTATAATATCCATTTATGCTTATTTGCAAAACAAATAAACAAAAACTTACTGATGAATTCATGCTTTCAGAGTTTCTGTAACATGAATCAATATTAAAATGTACATATTGGCATTATTTTTCTGATCAAATACTAAGTTTGTACCTAAACTAGAAAGTCATTAAAGTTAACATGTATAGATACTGATATGCAGATATGTGAATATTTAATTGAAACAAAAAAAATTACTTTAATGACCTTTCTGTGTTAATTATAATAATTAGGTTAATTCCTCAGTTGGATAGAAATAGAAAAAAGGTTAGTCTATTTCTGAAAGTCAGGCTGCCCCCCATTATATAATTACTCATTATGGAATTTCAAAGTATTAAAACAAATTTAAAATTGTGGGCATAACTAATTAAAATAAGGGTGTTGGTTGTTGTTATTAAAAATATTCATTTCCCCCACATAACTTTAAAATATTAGAGACATGAAATGGTAAAATGGCAGATTACTATATATGAATGTTGTTTGTTATGTATTTGATTTATTTTTTCAATAGAGGAAGGATATGTTAAAATGTTTCTGCGTGGACGTCCTGTAACCATGTACATGCCAAAAGATCAAGTGGAATCTTACAATTTGGAAGCAAAGGCAGAACTACCATCCAAAAAGCTTAAGCTGGAATGGGTGTATCCTTTTTTTATAGACACACTTCAACTAAATAATGCTTATTTCTGATATTCTATTTTTAAAGTACATCTTTAAATGTTATGAAACAATGTAGGCATCTTAATTCAAGGAACTAGTATATGTTCACAGAAAGAACCCAATAAATATTTAAATTATGAAGCTTCTCATCCATATCTTTATGCTATCAATCATTTCTCAAGGTTTCAATTTAATGTATCCTGAAGGTGTATCAGGTTAGTAAATTAGACTCATAACAAAAAGTCAGATGTTGCAATTATTAATTGTAATATAAAGGACCTTTTGTGTGTGTAGTTGCATATCGAAGGAAATTTATAATATTTTCCATACTATTTTTTAAATGAAAACCCCAGTTATTAGAAAAAATATCTAAATTTTCAGTACAACAATGACGATAATATACTAATGAAAAACACTAGCTATGCTGAATCCCTTCTTTTAATTCCTAACTGTTAATATTTCATGTTACAAGCAGAAAATTAGTTTCTTTTTTACACAAGTAAAACATAGATTTCAATTTTAGTTAAAATACTGGTATAAATCATTCTTGATTTCCTCTATTTTGGCTTTTAGTCTAATTTTAATTGTTTTAATATTTAAAATTCTATTAGCTATTTAATATGATTTTCATTCTTAATTCCATTCTTTTTTAATCTGTTTTTATTTTACTTTTACATATGGTCTTATTAATGTGATATTCTTTATTTTGATATGGCCTATTAGCTAATCAACAATAAAATTACTATAAAGTTACTAGTAGCTATTTGTTATTGTTGTGTTGTATATTGCTTTAGAAGTCTTGACTTAGTATCTATCAAGTATTCTGATTAAAAGAGCTGCAGGAGAAGGAGAATGTTCTACAATATATGAAATTCCGCTCTTCCACAAAATTGTCACATGAGCAAATTTGCATTTTTTTCAAATCTTACAGCTCACAAATGCATTCATAATCTTTCTAATAGAAAGTTGGTGATCTTTGAATCGGCACATATGATAGCATGCCATTAAATGTGAAAAATATACAAAATATTACAAAAGGATCAACTACTTTCTTAAATGGAAATGCTGTATGTCCTCTTACAACTTGGAACTAGAATTTTAATCATAATGATTATCATGTACTATCAGAAAAGCTGTTCTTGTAATAGAAATGGATAAAGTGTCAAGGAGCCAGGGAGCCTTACTGTATGTACTTTATGGGTCCAGAATTCCACATTATTGTCACTTCTAATGCTCAGTTGTAATATCTTAACTAAGATGCCAGATATGGTTATAGAGGTCGGGATTGTCGCAATAACCTATACCTCTTACCAACCGGAGAAACTGTTTACTTCATTGCATCTGTTGTTGTGTTGTATAATGTTGAAGAACAACTGCAGAGACATTATATTGGTCACAATGATGATGTGAAGTGGTAAGCCATGTTTGAATGTTTGAAAAGAAATCAGAATAAAACATTCAAAGTTATATCTTTTAGTTTATGTCTGATTAAAAAGAGCATAATGGCAGGCTTAGCTTCAAATTTCTGGGACAATGAACAAAATTGTCTTAGAAATGGTGATGGCTCTGGATTCATTGAATATAATATAGAGTCTCATTTGGTTCATTATTCCACTTTTCCTAAAGCAAAACCTATAAAAAAACTGCAAAGCACATACAGCTTAGAGATTGAAGCTAAGTATTGGTTTGTCTGTAGCAACTCAGGTTCAAGTTGAAGATATCTGAAGTAACAGGAAATCATATTTGAATGGGATAGGTTTAATCTAAACTACAATCTTCATCAATTATTCATCACCAAATATGCATAATTAGAAAACAAGAACAAAGAGATTGGTGCAAATACACTTTGAGCCATCTTAGTGTTTTTAATGTTAGAAGACGCTGAACATTTTGACATGAAAAATAAATGATCAGATCTGAATAGAGATTGAAATAAAAGAAATTAAAATAGCATTGTCAGATACTATAGTGTGCAATATTAGATAAAAGACATGATAAAATAAGAATGTTTTCTTAAGCACCTCAGTAAATTTTTGGGAAGTATCAAGTAAAAAGTGTTTTGTTGTTTTCATTCATGTTAGGAAAAATACTTTTCGTTTTTTATTTAATAAAGGTGTGTTTCCTCCCTCTCCTCGCTTTTTTTTTTGGCAGCCTAGCAGTACATCCTGACAGGATTACCATAGCAACTGGTCAGGTCGCAGGGACATCTAAGGATGGAAAAGTAAGCAGTTATTAGAATTTTATTTCTTTGAAATAAAATTGTTTTTGTCCTGTGCTAGGATTGTTTTAATATTAATATAAAGCAGCTGTTGAAATAAATTCCTAACATTTGTGTTTAGTGAATAAAATACTAATTGGTTAAAATTGCTTTTGGGCTTCATATTCCAGGGATATTTTCAGTCTAAAACTGTATCAGTGGTGCCTTTGCTTAAATGTCTGTGCCTTGTTATAACTTTGATTTGGCCACTTCATAAAGCTTCATAAGGTTTCTAAATAGTAGAAACATGATTGCAAATTATTTTGAATTCAGTATCCAATCTATTCATTTATGTGATAGTTCCAATCTATAACATTATTTGTTTTGAGAGTAATTTGTATCTAAATGAAGCTTTCAGATACCAATAAAGGGGAATATTTGTAGTTCAGGGTCTTTGATGCTCTCTTAGCTTGGTTGTTTTCTTGCAGATGTTTCATTACCCAATCTAGGTAACATTATCAGTGCAGGTAAGGAGTGGGGTTTGCTCTCAGTTTGTATTCTAGTGACTTGCCCTGTCAGTGTCAGTGGGGTGGTCTTAGAAGGTTCTTTGACTGGATAGTTTAATGTTTGTTTGTTTGGCAATTCTTGGAGTATTGTTTACTTGATTATTGGTCTAATGTTAATCTTTGGATTAATCTGTGCTCATCTGGGTGCTGGGTGCTGGTAGAGAGGTGCTTCAGTTCTTTTGTTCACTTTTTGGTTTGTTTGTTTCTTGTTTCTAGATATTGTTTATGTCTATGTGTCTATTTATGGCTAATTTGTCAGAAACTATGGTTAGGTCTGAACATACATTGTGAAATTAAAGAGTTTTCATCATGTCTTCTGACTGCCAGTTGGTTTTCATGATTGTGTTCTGCCAGTCTTCTGCCTGTTTGTCCTATGCAGTGGTAGTTGCAGTCATTACGGTGTAAGTTGTAGAAGATTCCTGTTTTTTTCTTCTGGGGCTGCTGGGTCTTTTGCTTAGGCTGTTTTGAAGGACTTTAGTTGACTTGTGTGCTCCACTGATTCCATATGGCTATAGTAGTTTGTTGGTGATTTCTGAAATGTTCTTGATGTATGTATTGGGTTCAGTGGTCAGACACCTTTTGATAATCTGGGGAAAATGGCCGCCATGAAGCAGCCTCCATAGCGTCGGGGCCAGGAGAGACGAGGCTCCAACGGTCTGGTATGTG